>WAAE01003811.1:19518-41316 GCA_013400495.1 Nicator chloris | reverse complement strand
GGAAAGGAGGGAGGGAGGGGGGGTGGGCTGGGAGAAGGACTTGGTTGAGGGTATCAGCACATGGCACAAGCAGCACATGGAGCTGTCTGTTGGCCTTTACAAGCAATTTAGGCTAACTCTGCCATTACATCTCTATCAAATTTGGCAACAGTTCAGACAGTAAAGTAAATTGGGTTTAACGCTTCATTTTTAATTATCTTTGACGACCTCTCCCCACCCAAATAATGCTACAAAATGAGTAACATTATTGTCATGATTGTGATGGAAAATAGAAAATTTCATCAACATACACAGGTATTTTTAGAAGTGTTCACGATTATTTGGAAAACCTGTCTGAACCTCCAGGGGACACTGAATACAACTCTTCTTTGTCTTAATCTCCATCCCCAGTGGCAAGTGAACTTCAGCTAACAGGGCCCCTCCAATGATTTCACTGGGCTTTTTGGATCCAGCTCACCCAGAGTAAGAGAAAGTTCCAGTAATGTACTAAAATTGGTGCTATGTAAACAGCTAAAATAGTAGGAAAACATAATGAGTTCAAAATTGCACAGACACAGATAACAAACAAAATGCTTCATGCAGATGCTTCTCCTACACAAAAAAAAAAAAAAAGAATTATTGGGACTAGCATAAGGGAAGTATTGCTGGTGAAATCAGAATTCTTTCCAGCATTTTATATGATACCTCTACATGAAAGATATTTGTTATCACAAAATATGTATACTTTTTGTCTCATAAATAAGATACAATTTAGTATTAGAATACTGTATTTTCTGCTAAAAGCTCCATATGCAAAGCAGTGCAGTTTTACATATATTTAGCTTCCTGCTTTCTCTCTTTTAAAACATTTATTAACCAGAAAGACCTCACTGACATGTAAATTTCATTTTCTATGCCCAGCAGATTAAAATACATCTGTTTCAGACATCATTCAGTAAAGAAAAAATTTGAATAGTTCATTTTATTAGAAAAAGATTTATGTCAGCATTCAACTACAACAAGAGAGGGGATAGTGGCATGTGCACAATACTGGAAACAGTTTTTCCATGAAAAGTATCTGTATTGAACAGAATTGTTCCAGAAATAACGTGGGCTTTTTGTGAAGAGGTTAACCTAGTAGGTTGTGGACAACACCAGTCTTTCCAGGTAGAGTTATTCTGTTCCTTCACTGTACAATTTACCCATGCTCCTGAATTGGCAGCTGAGTCAATGTACATTTAATACACATTGGGTGAATCTGTATGATGAAGCAGATGGGAATCAGTCCTGTCTCACTATATGAAACTCCAGGAGTCAAGGAGACAAATTTCATTCTCTTGAGGATTTGACTGTACTATCTCAGGAAAAGTTAATTTATTTTTATTTTTATTTTTCTTAGAGTTTGCAGCAAGATCAATGGGCTAAACAGCTCTTTTATAAAGGCACAGTGAATATAAAGCATAATTAATACAGGAAAAACACATCAGCATGCAGTATCCTGGGCTATATGATCTAGCAGCATATTATAACACACTGGCATATGAAAGGTGATAAAGTGTCATGCATGACTCAGTAGTTTAGGGAGTGAGAATACAATACAGATCCCATCTTATCTAGGTCACTACTCTAAAAACAAGCTGGGTTTTGTGTTGGAAAGTCATTATTATCCAATGAATTTTTAGTACTCTATATGGTTAAGATCATCATAACTTCATATTTTAAGAGAAACTATTCCCCCCTCACATTGGCTAAACTCTGGTTTCTTCCAGGACTGAACAAAAATTACTACTCCTTTTTAAATATTTGATTCTTATAAATAACAGGATAGTATGCATACTATCATGCATAATGTAAATATCAAATAATTCATTTCCTTGGAATATTCACAATAGCCTAAGAAAAATGTTTGATCCTGTCAAAGTTAAAATGTGCTTTTCAAAACATCCCTAAATACAGAAAGTGGGAAGCCTTCTTGAACTGGAGCATACAAGGAAAAGGTAAAGTGAAAGAAAGGATATCTCTATTAAACAACTTCTTTGGGGAAGATTATTCAAATTAGGATTGTTATTAAAATATACTGGCAGGTGGATTCAGAAGAAATGGATGTCTTGCACCTCTAATACAGTCATACCACGCTAGTAAATCTCAGCTGCTGGTCTAGGGACTAAATTACTACAAAACTTCAGATGCAAAACACACACAAAAAAATGTATGTCACACTGGTTGAGCATATTGCAGCATTGTAATGTGTTCCTGTTCATACAAATATTTGATAATGCCGAACATCCAATGCAGGCGGATGAAGAAAAACAGAGTATCAAAACAGAAGCAGAAAGAAATGATCTTCAATACAATCATTATTGTTGTATTATCAAGTTAAATCTTGATTAAAAATCACACACAAATTTTTTTTTTTACTAAGTTGCCAATCCTTGCTTATGAAAGATATCTTTTAAAACAGGATTTTAAAGTACTTTCTTTATATACCTATGAGATATTGAAATAAATCTTGAGACATTAAAAATATATAGAACTCAGTTTGAGATAAAATATTGATAGAATAGAAACAAATTTGGAGAAGAGTGGTAAGAGGTTTTTTTAAATAATAGCTATAATATTCATTAATCAACATTTGTGTTCCTCACTGGCAAAAGTACATATAAATTAGCCTCATGAAATCCTGTAAACCTTTTAAATGTCTGCATTGCTCTGGTTCTACTCTGCTAAAAACAACTGGTAAGAACTAAAAAACTGGTTTGCTTCAAAATCCTCAAACTCATTTTTGAATTTGGGTAGCTATAACTAGAGATTTAGAAAACAGTTCCTCACATTGCAATGCAGTTATAAATAGGACCACTATAACTTAGTAAGGGAATCTTGATTTTGTATAACCATTAATGTCTAAATGTATTGAAATTATCTCTTAAGTCTGTTCCATCATTTAAATATTTACACAATATATTTTGCACATGTATCAGTATTCAATTCTGTGTAATTATCTCAGTTCATGTACAAGCAAGAGTGAATAGTGGCTTGTGTTAACATATATGCTATGTTCTGCATACAAACAAACACAAATCAAAAGGTTTTACAGACTGAAATTACTTTGACACCAATTTTATGTTCAAGTTTGGAAGTCACTACAATATGTTTCTGAGATATACGAGTATTACCCTATTTTTGCATTTTTAAAATGGAGTAATAAATGAGGTTCTGAACACATTTTCCTGTCTGCAGTGTATTGCAACTCTCAGTTAGAGATTTCCTGAGAAGGACATTTATGACGAGAATGTACTTTATGTCTCAATTTGAGGATCATCTCCTGGTTAAATAAACAAAATTAAACTATCCATAGCAAATAACAAACAGGAAAGTCTTTTGTACAATGCCAAACATCTCCATTCCTCTTTTTGTTGTAAATGTGATTTCCAGCCATTTGTACCTCCTGAAGGATTAACAATAAATGAGAAGTAGAGAAGATTGCCAGTTTGTGCTGGGGGACCAGACTTGAACCCATACACCATTTATTTTTTAATAATGAAATCAGGTATGGAAAGCCATGTTTAACCCATTCCTGCTTCATGCAATCCCTGTTTTAGTCAATCTAAAGTAGCCTTAAAAAAAAAAAAAAAAAGGCAGGCTAAAGAAAATCCTTCCGAGAACTGTGTAATCAAAAGCAGTTTCCTTTAATTAAATTCTTGGCAATGAAAAATATTTATTTTTATATCTCTGAACTAGATGTAGTGACATCCACCATAAAGGACCACAAGCTATCTCACAAAAAAAGTGTGTGCAAAACATCTCACAGTTTCACAAGGAGGTGAAATTCTTCAGACCAAACAGGACAGTTGCTTTTTAATGCTGGAATGGAAAAGGGTGCACAAAGATGCTGCTTGGCATGATTATACTTTTCTTTTATAGGAAGAAAATTCAGAGAGGTCTCATTAAGTGGAGTTTAGAAGGAAAAGCCCAGATCCAAACTGCTGGTGCAGGGAGGCGAAGCACCACAGCTGACCTTGCAGGATTGGGCGCCACTGCTCGCGCCGAGTGCCGGGGGGAGAAATTGGCTCTCAAGGGTTTCATCACCCACACTTCGAGTTAAATATCGTTTAATTATTAAGGCCTTTAAAAGCAAGAAAGACTAAAAGAAAGAAGAGATCTTGGAAAGATCTAAAGGGAAAATGGCATTTTTTTATTAGTATAGAGATTATTTAACTTTGGAGCTCTACTAATGATAATTTCTGTGACCAAAAATGTCCCCTTATGATTAATCAATTATGCAAACCATCCCCATTTCAAGGCTAGTAAAGACTTATTTAATGACATTTTTCATGCATCTCATGTCTTTAATATATTATTTTTTCCTTTTGCTCTGGCAGAGCAATCAGTTCTGCAGAAGCAGCACTGTGTGCCATCAAATAAAATCATTCTCCATATTGAGAAACAATTGTTTATTTATAATACATTCTAAAAATTGATCCTTTAAAAATAACTGATTCGGTGTTCAGCTTGTTTCTCTGCAGCATAAATTATTCCTCCACCGGCATATTTCAGTTCAGAGTGTTCCAACAATAATGGCATGTGGCACTAAGAACAACAGGCCACCGCAGGGTTGGTTGGTTTCTTTTTCCCTCCTTTCTGCTGCCTGAGGAACGATCCTATTTCACCTTGGATACCCTGACTCCACAGATGCCGCAAGAAGTCATTCAGTCCTTTCACTAATTCCTTTCTGAGTGTTTTCTGGGAAGAAACTGGCAATAATCCCAAACTGCATGTTACATGGTGTGGGCTAGTGTGTCCCTACAAAATGAGCTGATACAGCCAAACTCACTTTAGTTAAGACCAGTCCACAGCAGTGCCTGAAGTCGTGAGGTTGGTGCCATACATGCTTCTTTACAATGCAATTTGCAACCCCAGTTTACGGAAGGAAGAAGAAAGAATCCTTCAAGAAAGGAACTATTTGACACAATGGCTCAAAATATGATTCACATTTTAAGGCTGAGCTCGACATCACATGAAAGAAAGAAGTACTTATTTAACAAACAACAACATGGCAACAAGAGAGATAAGTTTATTATCATGTATACAAGTCCTATGGAGAGTTGGGGAAGATTGAAGGAAAGCAGCTTTCACAGTTGTATTGCTCAGGTTTAGTCAGCACACAAAGATCCCATTTATGGAAATAACAATGCTTGGGTCATTAGTACTGCCGCAAGTGAGCGACTCCGCCGCCTCTCCCCTTGTCATAATCTGTGCTACAGAGCGGTAAAACAATTGTCACTGTAAACCATATCCCGCTCTGAAAAGTAAGAAAACAATTGCAATGTGCCATTGGAATTAAACAAATAATTAGGACGAAGAAGAGCATGTGCTCTATAGTTCCAGATGCATTCCCTTCTGTTTTGAAAGATGCAATGTAACCTTAATTAAACTTGCTGTTTTAAAAGTAAATATTTATTTACTGTAGATTACCCTTCCCCCCAAAAAATCCTAGTATAAATATAAGTGCCTGAAGAGTAAACTTGCATTGCATGTACTCTGTCCATGATAAAACAGATTAAAATAAAGAAAAAGCAGGATAAAGGAGTCTCTGGCATGACTGACTCAAGATCCCCATCTAGCGTCCACATGAAGATTAACAGAACCTTTTAAAAACTAGGTATTTAAATTAAAAAATAAATAAATAAACCCGGAGACAACCAGAAAATCAAAACCAAAACCCACACACAAACAAGCAAAGGCACCAGCAAACCAAAACAAAACAGAATTTTAATTTTTGGCCACTGTTTGTTTGGGTTTTTTCACTTCACAAATCACTTCCAGTCTAGTCTAGTCTATTCATGTCCTTATACTGCCCTCTTAACCGTTTATTAGTATCTTTAAGGGGTACACTAAGTATGTAGATATGATAGACACTTCATGTATTTCTCTTCTGTCTTCTCTTCAGTAGCAATTATGTTTAGGGATATGTTTAACTAGGGTATAGCATGGAGAAGAGTGGCTTTGAGTCCAACTGGTTCCTGTTAATTGCTTTTTGTTGTTGTTGTTGGCACTGGAAATACACATAGTTGTCAGAATATTTGCCATAAAAAGCAAGATCAGAATAAATTTCTGAGTGCTCACAGCAGCAAGTTTGATAGTTTGAGAACCTGGGTTCTGTTGCTACCATCTGGGCCCAACACATTCCCTTCCCATAGAAATAACCACACTGAAATAGGGTGTTATAGTCATGGGATGCTCACACACCTCATCCTGCAATGGACAGAAATACAGTAACAAAAACCAGGGAAATAAAAATTCCTGATATTTATTCCAAACCTATCATGCACACTAAAACTGGTCTTTAAAATGACTATTTAAAGTTGAAGGGAGGAATTTCCCCCTTTTCTCCTCATTCTTATTCTACTCCTCTATGCTTCCTATAGTTTGGGTAAGAAAAATGGATGGGATTTTAATTTATTTATTTTTTTTACAGTATGCTAGACATATATCTCAGCCAGTATCCTTTAGCTAGCAATGTGGGAAGAAACATCTGCATGGACTCAGCAGTGCACAGGAAAGCTATACACTCCTCTTGGCTGCTCAAGCCTGGCTCTAACCCAGATGCACCCAAAAGTGCTGGCCCCAAGTGCCAGGTAGAGCCCTGCAAAGGCTTGTTTATCCAGGGACACACAGAGCTGTCACTGTTCCATTCTGTGGTGCTGGATGAAGGAGTCTTAGGGCAGAGGGTGCTTTGATGGTTACCTGGATCAGAGCCTCTCTCAGGTGCAAAGTTTTGGATGTATCTTCAGTGCTGGCCACAGTCAGCTCAGGAGAAGGAGGAAGAGGATTATGGGATGCCTGCTGTACTTAAAAACAAACCACAAAAGGCCGAGATGCTAAAAAAATGCTGGGGTTTAACATTGCTTCCAACAGGCTTGTAACAAGTATACAAAAATTTGTAAGAAAATGTCTTCTTCTGAGATATTCCTGGGCTAGAGCAGTCTGGGTGAAATGAGCCTGCAGCTTCCTGAGGCTTGTACTCCTTCTCTTCCTGTGAACAGAAACACTTGATGGGCACATTTATAAAGCTGCCCATGTTTTTCACAATTTCATAGAATCATAGAAATATTTAGGTTGGAAAGGACATTTAAGATCATTGAGGTCTCCAGGCTTTTGCAATAGCCCCTATATTTACAGAGGTGAATGTCCCTAGAATTGGTAATATTTCTGAAAGTGGAATCAATTTTTCAAGATCAGGACTGTAACTAAGCACATTAGAGCCATGCTGAACTCAGCGAGTGAACAAGGCTCTCTGAGCTGGCTCCTAAACCCAAGTGGATATTCCATAAGGCAAGGATAAAACAGTCTGTCTTTTCTATACCGAAACTTTCAGAGCAGGAGTGGGCTTTCTAACACATAGAGATCACATACTCCTGCTGCATATAGACACTGAGGCAGTACCTCCCAGCTTTGCTCGGAGGCTTGTCACAGGAGCTGCATGAATGCAAGAGAATGAACAGGAGTGAACCCCACATGCCCTAATAGTCAGATGGATATAGACAGGCTAGACAGTTCTTGTAAGTGATGGACAGTTATCAACAAAGCAGTCATCTCAACAATGCCAGATTGCCTTGCAGACAACAAGGCAAAGGTGTTTTAATTATGCAGGCTAAGGAGACCATTCCCTTAGACATTTTAGAGATCGAGGTTAAGGAAACCAATTTTTTAGACATCTCCCAAGCCTGGGGGCAGCATGGGAGAAAGAAGTAAAATGCTTCTGGGAAAAGGTAAAAATAGGAAACAACAGCTGGCACTCACAGGGCAAAAGGAGGTTGGAATCAATTCCATGTCAAAACCAAAGCAAGATATGGAGGATGAGAGAGAATGAATACCTGAGCAGTGAAGTGGCAAAAACACAGAAGCAAAAGGAGGTGAGAGTGGTAAAGCTCTTTATGGAGCAGAGCAGTGCCTTTTTTCCTCAAGACACCAAGGGCTGAGGATCAGAGATATGCTTTTGGCTGTTATTAATGCTGTTAGTACTTTCTCAAAGAATAAATTACACCTTTCAAAGAGTAACTGGAAAATTATAAATTCATATATAATTATATACTATATGCCAACATTCTTGGATTGTTAGAGGCAGAAATATCTCCAGAAATTTCTTTTTTCTTTAATTTTTTAAGCCAAATCTGCTGACTTTTTCCATTGTTGTGGGTAAAGCAGTGTAATTGCATATAAGTACATACAGCCTCCTTTAATTCACTAATAGCTGTTCTTTGTCTGTACTTACGTAAACTGTTAAATATTTTGTTTAACATAAATAATGGAGAAATGGGAAACGGACAAATAAAATTATTATTAATACATTTCTCATGATCTTTTATGTACCAGTGAAATAATCACTTTCTCACTGGTCACTGCATCTTTTCGACCCATATTCATTAAGGTTCATTTTCCATGCTCCTTGTGCTCTTAAGAGGAGCCTTTGTATCCAAATGTCTTTCATCTTCACATCAGTTCTGGAATTCCTTCTCCACCACGCTTTGATTCCTTCATTTCCTATGATTACCCAAAACAGGTTGTATGGCTTCCTGTCTGGTATGTAAACACCTTTCCATTAGTAGCTCAGTGGGGACACTTTTTGTGGGATTACGTGCTGCTGGTTTGATAAGATAGCAGGAATGAAGCTATTTTCTGATTTAAAGATGGGGTGTCTCTCCTGAATGCCTGTGTGGCAGTTAAAAAGGTCTAAAAACACTTGGATTCCCATTACTACTCTGATGGTAGGGCACAGATAAAACATGTCAAATTTTATCAATGCACAGAAATTTCCTCAGTTTTTAAGGTGTAAATGACATCCTAATATATCAAGAATTAGTTCTTTAGGTAAACCGAAAGTCACAGAAATTAAGGGACCTGTAGGGTGGAGAAGACTGTACAACAAACCCTGGCCACATTTGCAAAGATTTATCAAAGAAAGGGCAACTTCACAGTGGTTTCTTGGTGAAGAAGCATTCAGCTATAAAAACTAACAAGGTTTACAGTTATAAATCAGTTCTCCACTATCATCAGTATCTGACCTCCAAGCATGCTGTCTTGCTTAGACTTTTTTGTGGAATCAAAACTTGGAACACTGACACACATTTTTTGTGTCAGTAAAACTGGGAGAGTTTTACTGACAGCATTGTCAACAGTAATTTCCTAGCATTGTGTGTTTGACACACACAAGAAATATTTGTTTTCTACTTAAATTAATTCTTTTTATAAATAAATATGTTTTCAGAGCAAAGCAGTAACTTTGCAAAAGCATCAGTAAATTTGAGGAGCAGTCTCCCATTGCAACTGTGGGAATGGCTTTGATAATGTTTCCTCACAGCTCATGACCACTCTCTTTCTTGGGCATGGTGGTAGTATTTAGTAGTAGGCTCACAGCCTTTTCTGGGGCTGTCCATGCAGATTAAAAAAATTCAGTAGTTTTTCCTAGCATGTAGTCTTTCCCTCAGTCCTGTATCACCAGTCTTCTTCTGATGACTTGGTATCATTAAGGTTGTATTTACATAGCCCTTAAGCAGCGTGCTGTCACCTGGTACCAATGCTATGATAGACAAAATGGGGAAAAAGCCGTCTCAAACTCCAAATAAAACCAGAGAACAACATGTCCAGGCCTCCAAACTGCCAATCTAAATCTAGCCTGGGTGCAATCACCAAAGCTATAGCCTCAGCTTTGGGCTGCTAAACTGTCCCTTTGTGCTCTTTGTATCCCAGGGAAATCACCACTCATCTCTGGCTATAAGTAGTTAGAAACCGAAGTACAGCTTAATATTTAAACCAGACGTTGTTTATTCAGAGTGGGAGAGACAGAAGATACTGAAAAAGTCAAGAAATAAAATACAAGCCTGACCAGAACCTTCCTAGAGGAACCTAAATATCAAATATCATTGTGAAATAGTGGTAACATTAACCTTCCATGGTGCGACTCACTCTCTGATATCAGCAATCCTTGACAGGTCACCCAAAATCTTTTCTTCATCTTCCAAAAGATTTGGTACTCACTTCCAAGAAAAGACTGTGGCAATACCACCCCAGTTCCTCCACAGGCTCCAGACAAGGAAGCACCTCTGAACTGTGCTCATCTCAGCTACAGCAGCGGCTGCTGCTTGAGAACTGCTTTAAATCAACATATTTACCAGATGCTTTGTCCCGCCAGCTTTGGCAGCTGTACCATCTGTCTCAGTCCCCGTGATGGAGTGGACTTGGTGGGCTGCTTGTAACTCCCATGGGACCCTCTGCACAGACCATACACTGCTGGGAATGGCAATATACCAGGGCTCTGCCAGGAAAACACGAGGAATTAATCATCTAATGCCCCAGGGTAAAAATGAGGGTAGTATCTGCCACAAACTCTTTCCCTCAATCTGCATCCCAGAGGAGGTAATCTTTACTTTCATGTAAACCTCCCAGTTTCACAAGAGATGACAGCCTTGGATTTTAAATCTACAAAGGCTTTTTAAAGTTCTACCAACTCGTTCTTTCTTGTATATTTTGGCTGAAGTCTGGAGAAATTGTTATCACTTGACCTTGGAATTCAATGTTTCTCTCTTTCCTGGCTGCCTGAAGGATCTTCTCCTTATCTCTCATTTCCACTAAAGTCAGAAGCATTGTGTTCTTGGAAGGAGTACCCTTGAGTTGGTTGTGGGTGAGTATTTTATAGCATCAATCAATGCAGGAAACATCCTCATTCTCTGGCAGCTCACAAATAGAACACTGTAATTTTTCTAGGAAATCCACCAGATCTTTTCTGTCATTTCCAGCTGAAGATACTGAGATTTATTCAAAATAAGGGTCTGGTTTAAATACTAGCTTTTTTTTTTCTGAGCATGTCAGCACTCTGTCCATAGATTACATGGTTCATTTTAACAGATGTCTGTTTAGTCTGTATGCAGAAGGTTTTTGTGTCAAGCCATTGATCTACACAGTCAATCTGATTTCCTCTTTATCCATGTAGAGCAGGAGTCCTCACTAACTTTGCTAGAAGCTAAACATCATCCATAAGACAAATCCAAAATCTGCATTAGTAATTAGGATCTGAAGAAGCAACGCTACCATTCCCTCCTCATTCTTTTTCTCTCCCTTACTTTGGAAATCAGTCATTGGCAGGGGTGTAGAAGAGAGTCTTGGCACAAAAGACCTCCGATGAAATGTCATTTAATAAAATTGATTCAACCCTCTTAAGTACTGTTACGATCCAGAGTAAAAGCCCAGAGCTGTAATGGCTTAACAACACATAGGACTATAAACTTTGCTTTACTGGGGGAATCTCAGTAAAAGCTAAAGGGCAGGAGAACTGCATTCTGCTTCTGCCTCCACCACTGAGCTGTGCTGGGCAAATCACCCCAGCTGTTGCTGCCTCCTGGCCCCCTCTATATTTTGCATATTTTGATTGGGGTGGAAGAGTATAACGTGTGGTTGAAAAGAGGTTTCAATCTCTCAAGATTACTTACAGTACAAGTTACCATAATCATAAAATCCAAGGCAAAGGGTGTGTGTGACAGGCTGCAGTGGCTCCTGGATACGCACCTGAGAGATGCTCATGATTTCCCAGTATAAGGGGTGTGGTGGGGAGCACCTGATGACTTTCCCCACCTTTACCTCTGAAAGCATTGCAGCCAACAGGGGTAACTGCAGGAGATGGAAGCAGGGCCTCTCCTTCAGCAGCCAGTTTGTGCAGAACTGGGGGAGTGAGGAGGGTGCTACAGCCATCCTCCTGCTCTCTTCAGTATCACCTCTGAGTAACAGAGAGGCAAGACCGCTGGCTGCAGAAGGCCTGGCTGGGCAAGCTGTGCCTCTGCACAAGCCATTGTGATGCTAAAAGAAGCAGAAAAGGGGTTGTGAGGATGTAACAGAGAAGAGGACAGGAGACAAAAGACCCACAGAACTGAATGACAGCATGGTTGAGGCTTTTGAGGACGAGAAACAAGATCATGCAAGGGCAGAACAATGGCAGATATTTGATGACACTCTTTTCCAGGAGACTTTAATCACAAAAGCTGACATTCTCTACTGAATGCTATAGCCTTATGCTGATGACCACAGTGCCACTATATTCATTAACATCTTCAAGTCATACTTAATTATAGTTATTAATTGTCTCCTTTTCCTCTGTTATTTTTCCTCCTGGATTTCATTTCTTCATTCCTCTTTCTGATTTTACTTTCTGTTGTTTACTTTCCCATCTCTTTAAAATTCCATTAATTGTCTGAGACTGCAAAGATTTTTTTTTTTAAGTTTATATAAAAATAAAACATCCTTCACTGAGCGCCTGATAAAATGAAATTATGTGTTAGTCCATATTAGATGTATTACAGGAATGATCTTCACTGTAAAGTTGCAGATCTCACTGTGCTGAAGGGATGGAGTGTGGAGACATCCACAGAACCCAATTCAGTGACCATCACATACTCAAAAAAAAAAAAAAAAAAAAAAAAAAAAAAAAAAAAAAAAAAAAAAAAAAAGAAGAGAGAGAGAAAGGTGGGTACAATTAAATTTTGCTGTGTCACCTGTGTGTCATGTTGTGATTACACCCACCCTTCTTTCACTGGATGTTTTGAGGAGCAGCAACCTAGGATGTGATGGAAATAACTGCACAAATTCTCTACCAGTCAGAGCGCCTCCACTCCAGGCACCTCCACCTCTGGATACTTTCTGAGCAAGCTGCTTCTGGTACCTTGTTTCAGGTTAGATCTTCATGAGGGCTAAATCAGATTAGCTCCACTAACTGCAGGTAAATCACATCAGTGTAAATCAATTCAGCCTGTGAATTGATCAGACTGTGATAAAATCCTCTTGAAACTAACTGAAGTGGTCTTCATTAGGAAACTTTCAAGAGTCTAAATTGATTAAAATTAGGAGGTTATTATTTGACATAAACTGCAAGAATCATATATATGGCAATTTTTACCTTTTTCCTTTCACAAATTAACAACAAATGAGTTATAAATTTGTCACATACACTTATTATTTGAAGTCAGTGGAAACTATGAATAATTTAATCCTTAAATTGTGTATCTATAGGACTTATTAAGAATCTGGGATTCACAGTCTCCAATATTTATTTTTGTTTTGACTGAACACACAGATCAGTGATGGATTTCTGCTCATTAGTATGAATTTTATGTTGTTGCACATAAGATTTACTATCCCATAAATAATATCAGCAAACTCATTTGTTAGTATAGCCTGACAAAATGAACACAAAACGAGTATAAGCACAGCTGTATATAATGTAGCTAGAAAGTGAATATTCACAGAATTTGACCTTTTCAAAGCCTCTTTGTATGAGTCCAGTTTTAGTATGCTGCAAAGCAGTCAAATCTCTAATGTACTTGGGAGAAAACTGAATTTATGTTCCTTTACACCTTTATAAACAGTCTCAAAGGGAGCTGAAAGTGCTGATGAGATGCTGAAAAGGTAACAGCTGTGGGAGAGGTAGAGACAAAGAGCTGGGCAGAAGGTGGACCTTGGGTATATGATGAGAAAATAATGAAGTAAATTCAATCTGCAAATATGCTAGGAGCAGAGGGAGGCAGCACCCGGTCTGGGGCCACACGGTGAGCCAACAGTCAATATAGCCATGGCTGGTTAGCGAGACAATTACAGAGGTTAGAGAGGTTAGGCGTTGTCCTTTTTTTCCACCAGCACTGCCTATTTCTTGCCATGGCTCCTTTTCCTTGAGGGAATTTGTAGCAACCATATGACCTTTCTGCTGTTTTTTCAGAGCTGAAGCAGCTCTGGGGTACCCCTGCTCTCAAGCCTCACCCACAGTCTCTGGGTGGTGGCCTGAACCTCCCCACAGAGTCTATGGGGCTTCATAGCTCTCTACAGGAGACCTGTGAAACTCTGCCAACAGGAGTATTCCACTTCTCCTGGGTCAATTTGCTTTGTTTGAAGCCTGTTATGTTTGCCCTTGAAATAACTTCTCCTGCAGTGGAAATCTCTATTTGCTCTCATTTGAGACGGTTTTCCTCAGGCTGTGAGAAAAAAAAAAGCCACCAAAAGTGGCTTTTTGGTACAGCATTATGCTGGTATTTGAAACAGTTACCTTAAAAGCAGAAAGTTTCTGTCCAAGTACTTTCAGAATTTGCTGGAAGCCCATTTGCCTGAGCAGAGGTAGACAGTATAAATGTCTAGGTTTTTTCAAAATGCAACTACGAAGTGTCATGTTATTTTTTTAGAATTAAATGGGTAAAAATCCTTCTGTGGCTCTATATAGGTTTTTTTCTTTGCTTGTGGTTAGTTTGGGGTGGTTTGTTGTTTTTTTTTTTTGTCTTTTGGCTGGTGAATCCTTTGACATTAAGGGTTTAATCATAGAATCATAGACTAGTTAGCATTAGAAGGAACCTTTGCAGGTTATCTAGTCCAATTCTCCTTGCAATGAGCAGGGACATCTTCAATGAGATCAGATTAGAGCCCCAGTCCAACCTGACCTTCAATGTTTCCAGGAATGGGGCATCTGCCACCTCTCTGGGCAACCTGTGCCAGTGTTATACCACTCTCATCCTTAAAAATGTATGCCATATACCTAATCGAAATTGAGCCTTCTTCAGTTTAAAACCATTACCTATGCAACGTCAAGTTGCAACAGGCACTGCTAAAAAGTCTGTCTCCATCTGTCTTACAAAGCCTTTTAAGTACAGAGAGGCTGCTAAGATCTACCTGGAGACTTCGCTTTCTCAGTCTGAATAACCCCAACTATCTCAGCTTGTCCTCTTTGGAGAGGTGCTCCAGCCCTCTGATCAACTTCATATCCCTTTTCTGGACTTGCTGCAGGAGGTCCACGTCCTCCCCCCACAGAGCTGAACTCAGTACTCTGGGCAGGCCTTACAGGAGTGCAGGGGAAAAATTACCTCCTTGATCTGCCAGTCATGCTGCATTTGATGCAGCCCAGGATATGTTGGCTTTCTGGACTGCAAGTGTACAATGCTGGGTCATGTCCAGCTTTTCATCCCCTTAGTATGTCTGCCTGTTCTCTAAAACAGAAGTGCCATAAAGCACCATAAAGGTCAAGGTAGCAAGTGTATTGTTAAATGTGATATATGCTCAGCTTACTTTCAGGGTTTCTGTTGTTCCTCCTTTCTTGATGCATCAGACTGTTTCTCTTCCTAGATTATTTTTATTGAAAGATGAGAAAAATGCAAAGCCCTAGTTTACAATCTCAGCTGAGAAATGAGTCATACCATCATGGACACTTCCCAATAATGCTGCAAGATTTGTGTGCATGATTTGTAGTCATAGTTTGCAGGAGAAAGGAGGAACTAATTATAACTATGTGTCATGGCAATGTTTCTTAGTAAAAAAAAAAAAATAGTGTCAGGCAAAAATGAGGCCTTAAAGGCCCTTTAGGAGGGAGGGCGTAGCTGACAAAAATAAAAATGGGGGAGGTAGGGATGCCCTGGAGAAGCTGCATCCTCTTGGACTGAGCCTGTATTTGGAATCCCTCCGAGAGGAGGCTGTTTGTGCAGCCTACTGATGATAAATAAAACATTCACAAACTAGGTCAAGATTAGAGCTATGAGACACTAACAAAACTGGATGATGAGAGGCTCTTTTATGTTGTTGAATAAATACACCAAGACTCATGAGCTGAAACTACTAAAATTACTTGTTACTAACTTTAAAAGTCCAGGGGAAAAAATGAGGCCCATATGAAAGAGTTCTCTGGAAAAAATTTTTTGGGCAGAAAAAGTATCCTGGGTATGGCTGCACAACTTTGGTTGAAACTTTTCAGCTTCAGGAACTTCAACTCTGAAGACATTATAAGTATTAAATATTTGTCAGAGAGCTGTTTGTCATATCCAGCCTTTACCATTGAAACAAAATTGAAAATTAAATAGGAAATAATTCAAATAAACATGTTTTGTTTATTGTATTTGTTTACAGTCTTTATGACTCAGCCTATACAGTGTACAAGATTGTCAGGAATGGCTTGGCAGAACTACTAGAAGCAAAAAAAAAAAAAAAAGAAAAAAATTTACTATCAACTTGTGACAGGCAAAGCAGATGTCAGCATGCTGAAGACATATTATTGAACAAGACCTATCCCAGGCCACTATTCTAGGTTCCACAAAGTTTCACTACCATGTTTACAGAATCAGAGGATTCTAATCTAGGTTAGAAATACCTCTGAGATCATCGAGTTCAACCTTTGACCAAACAACACCATGTCAAACTAGACCAGGACACTAAATGCTATGAGTCATTTCTCAAACACCTCCAGGGATGGTGACTCCACCACTTCCCTGGCGTGGGCAGCCCATTCCAATGTTAACAACCCTTTCTGTGAAGAAATTCCTCCCGATATCCAACCTAAATCTCCCCTGGCACACATTCAGCCAGCTGTTGACCAGCACCCTCATATCCTTTTTCCCTGAACAGCTTTGCAGCCACCTTTCCCCAGGTCTGTAGCACTGCCTGGGGTTATTGTGCCTGAAGCTAGGAGTGGGAATCATGCTTTGTACACCTTCTGCCTCTGAGGCTGGGAACTGGGATGGTGCAAAACAGATAATAACAAATAGAGGATCTCTCACAACAGTTAAGTCTCACCAGTTGGGGCTGTCAGCTGGGGTAAAACTTTGGTTCTGGTCTAGTTCTAGATCCAGACAGTGCAGGTCTAATGTAGGATTGTTATGGTAGTTCAGTTAATCTGTGCAGTTATCACTGTGCCATTTCTACAGTCTGTGTGCCTTTGGTGTTAGTATCACATGTTACTCACACTTTGATTTCAATTTCTCTACATCTTAAGAACAAAATATCTTATTGAAAGGTTATTCAATCTTCAGCATCACACAACCCTGTTCCCATCTTAAATGCCTCTGGATGCTATGCTAATACAGATGACCAAAGGAGTGTTTTGTAATACATACCTCAAGGGCTTGATCCAGAACTTGTCAGTCCATGGATTTTCATTCAGACTGATGGTATTGCTATGCTGCAGCATGTGCTTTGTCAGCTGAAGGATCTACTTCCAAGTTTACTTCTGAAGGACCACTCCCGCATCTGAGTTGCTCCAGAATGTGCAAATATATTTACTGAATAGGCCAATAAATTGTAAATTAATAAATTATAGTGTCAATTAAACACAGGGGATTTACAGATCTCCACATAAGCATTTGGTCACACACTCTGAATTTGGTCAGATAAATGCAAACTGTGTGAAAGAGAAAACATAGTTTTTTCTTGATTTCTGGAAGAACGCATACAACGTTTTATTGTTTATCTGTTCATTCATATGGACATACCAGTTGGGCATAAGTGCAAGGACACTAATCTGAGCCACAAGATGAACTGCTGGCAGATTAGTAGCTGATTGATGATGCTACACTCGTCGGCAAGTTTTCTCATTTTCACAGCTCTTGTTTCTCTTTATCCTGTTTTTACCTGCTCAGTGAGCTCACCCTAGCAGGACCTGCCTCAGCACCTGCACATGGACAAGTTCTAGATGGGGAGTGCTGGGTTTTTACATGAAATTTTTGCCTGTAGCAAGAAGTTAGTGGCAGGCTGGCATGACTACCCTGAACAGGGATAGACTGCTGAATTGGGCCAAAACAGTGAGACCTTTACATCTGATGGAGACGAGTCTCTTAAGGAAGAGCCTGAGCCGGGCCGCGAACACCCGCGTCACCAGCCTGATTCCTTCGCCTTGGTTTCCAAGCTACGCACCTGAGCACGCAGCACCCGCCGAGCTGCGGAGTTCACAGTCGGTGGTGCGGGCCGCAATCGTTCACCAGCCGGCTGTAATTCCCTGTGTCCGGAAACGAGCGCAGGGCAGCCGCCACGAGCCTTCGCTCCTCCGACCCCGGCCCGTGGCCCTGTCGCGGCCGGGCGGTGCCGCCAGAGGCCGCTGTGGCGCCGGCAGAGGCCGCTGCGGCGCCGGCGCTGAGGGCCCGCCGGGCCTCGCGCGGCTGCAGGCGCAGCGCGGCGGTCACGGATCCGGGACTTCCCCGGAGCTCCAGCAAACTCTGGCAGCGTTCTTTATAGCACCAGACCCAGCCCCCGGTAGGATAAAAAAGATGGGGAGTTCAGGTATAATCTATGGAACAGTTTTAACCAGCGACGTTATTTAGGCAACACGGTTTTTTATCCAGTGTAGAATTTATGACATAATGGTTTTAAGCGGAGGGAGGGTCGATTTCGTTTGGATATAAGCGAGAAGGTTTTGGCGATGAGGGTGGGTGAAACCCCGGAACAAGTTGCCCAGAGTTTTTCCGTGCCTGGAAACATTCAAGGCCGTGTTTGATGGGGCTCTGAGCAAGATGGTATCCCTGCCCATGGCAGGGGAGTTGAGACTAGATGACTTTTAAAGGTTCCTTCCAACCAAAACAATTCTGTGATTCTATGATCTCTTATTATGTACAGGTCGTAGGTCTTGCATACTGATACTTTTCTTCCCCTGGGGTGGCCCAAGAATCAGTGACTCGTGTTATATAGGCACGGTTCCATATCTGTATATTTGCACACCTCTTGTGGACACTTCTGTTGTGAACACATGCTGTAGGCTGATCAAGCAGACGTCTTCCCTCCTCACGTAGAGGTCTGGCTGATAGGCCCTGTGTGCTTGAACTCATGGCTGTGCTTTTCCTTAAAGTGCCCAATTTGAGCTCTAATATACGATGAACCTTTCTAGCTCTGTATTTATACTGTCATGAAAACTGATTCTCAGACTAAAGTTCTCTCAGCACCAATTTTTCCAAGATTATTTACACTTTGAGTGAACTCTGCACTAAAGTACACATTAATGCTTCTGTGCAGCAATGCTCCAAAATTACATTTTCTAATTTTAAAAAGCTAGATTTTTCTTTCTTTTTTTCATTAAAAGTCCATAAATTATTTTTGTGTCACTGAATATATATATATACACACAAACCTATATAAATCCATTAATTTTCAGAATTTTCATTTGCAATGACACAAGTCTGTTCAGTAAATAATAACGTGGGTCATAATCTTAGCATAATGGCATCAGAATTGGTAGAAAAGGATTGTTGACTGTAACTTTCAGCTGCTCTTCTGGTGTTCAGCCTGTTGTTTCTTTCTGGGGTCAAGCTCACCATGACACTTTGCCCACAGAGATACCTCCTGCTGCTGCTGCTGCTGAGGGATATTCATTACTTCTAAAATTATCTCTGTTCACAACTCTGCTTTGAAAATTGTTTCTACTTTGCAGTTTTAAAACTATTGTTGCTAACAGTATCTGGATGCTACACAGCACCCTTAGTCCTTTGTAGGTGTTTGGATGTGTGTGTATCTTTTTCTGTTTGTATGTTAACACTGAGAATAACTAAATCACACTGGGAAAAAAACTCTTCAAAACACTGCAAGCTGCTGTATTCTTTGTCTACTCCCAAGTTTGTTAAAAAGTAGGTCACAGGTCTTCATGTCAGCATTTGGTTTTGGAAGTCTGTAAATTCCCTGATCTGTGAAGCTTACTTAACTGTGCTCCACCTGTCCTTTCCAGTATCTGTCATCATTTACCTCACTCACCATTCTGGTTTCTAGGAGGGAGAGGTAAACAGAATCTTGTCTATGTATTGCTCTACATTCATTCAAACTGATGGAGACCATGGCTTTCCTCTTCTCTCTTTCCAGGTTGCAAATACTTCTGAGGGACTTTTGCATTTTATTCTTCATAGAATCATAGAATATCCTGAGTTGGAAGAGACCACAAAGATCATCTAGTCCAGCTCCTGGCTCTGCAGCCACCAACCCTAAATATCACAGCTTGTGCCTGAGAGCATTGTCCAAACGTTTCTTGCCAAACTCTGGCAGGCATGGTACTGTGGCCACTTCTCTGGGGAGCCTATTTTAATGCTTTCTCTTACAAATATTGCAACTTTAAGTAACTTTAATATTCCATACAGGCCTAAAAGACCTTTTTAAACTAAGTCAGAAAGCAGAAAAAATGAAATTGATGGCATGGATTTGTGTGAGAGATAAAATAATGTTTTGCTTCAGCCACTGTTTCAGCCATAAGGATGTGTACTTACGTCATGTAGGCAAAGATGTAGCTAGCCAAAGGCCAGGCCTCCTGAACATGGAGGGGAGAAAAAGAGAAGTGAAGTGATGCTTGTTTCTTAGAGTTTCTTGTTTCTAGTTCTGAGAGGGATAGAAAGGGGAGGGGACAGGGGGTGTCAGTTTGAGCATGGTAGACGGGTTGGTCGGAAAGAATGTGAATTCCTGAGTACTCAGCCAAAGGGGAAAAGGGACAGGGACCCCACCAGTTGAGGAAGTGTCTAAAAGTTTGTGCATTGTAGAGAGAGGTGTGCCTCCTCAATGAGATGGGGCTGACTTAGCTTACTTGTTTATATCAATAAATAGTTTTGCTTTGATGACTTTCCTTTTTCAATTTTGTAGGCAAATGACTATTTCTCATAGCTGGAAGGATCGTCATCACAGACAAAGTAAATTGAAGGGATCAGAAACAGCAATCCACTCTTTCAAGGAAGCGGTCTTTACTACTGAGAGTGAAGGAAAAAGGGAGAATCCTGTCCTGCAGGTGATTAATCCTGGTTTTCTCACTAGCCCAAGCTCAAAGGTTCATCTGCAAAACCACAGGGGAATGTTATAGTGAGGCAATATAAGAAGGAGGGTGATAAGAAAGAAATTTGTGTGTGTGAGAGTACTAGATCTGAACTTCCAGCTCTGGACTACTTTTGAGATAGACAACACTTGGTGGGCATGAAATAAAATATTTCATTTCGAATTTCAGTTGAAGGTAATATTGAAAAATACTCTGATTTTTGTTGAAATCAGAATTCCTGTCTTGAAAATATCAAAATAAAATAGAGATGAAATTTAGGAAAAATATCTGAAATGTTTTTCCTCTGTACAACACTAAGCTGAGTTGCAGTGTTGATCTGCTGAGGAAATCAAGGCTCTTCAGAGAGGTCAGGACAGACTGGATCAGTGGACTGAGGCCAACTGTATGAGGTTCAACAAAGCCGAGTGCTGGGTCCTGCAGTCGAGTCACAACAACAGGCTGGGGACAGAGTGGCTGAAAAGCTGCCCGGTAGAAAAGGAGCTGAGGGTGCTGGTTGATGGGAGCTGAATGTGAGCCAGTGTGTGCCCAGGTGGCCAAGAGAGCCAATGGCATCCTGGCCTGTATCAGCAATAGTGTGGCCAGCAGGACCAGGGTAGGGATTGTTCCCCTGTACTGGGCACTGATGAAGCTGCACTGCGTGTGCTGTGTCCAGTTCTGTGCCACTCAGTTCAGGAAGGACATTGAGGTGCTAGAGTGAGTCCAGAGAAGGGCAATGGAGATGGTAAAGGGTCTGGAGCACAAGTCCCATGAGGAGCAGCTGAAGGAGCTTGGGGTGTTTAGCCTGGAGAAAAAGGAGGCTTGGGAGTGACCTTATCATTCTCTACAACTACCTGAGAGATGGAAGTCAGTCTCTTGTCCCAGATAACAAGTGATAGTTTGAGAGGGACTGACCTCCTTGGTTTAGATTGGATATTTAGAAACATTTCTTCACCGAAAGGGTTGTTATGCTTTGGAACAGGCTGCCAGGGAATACCCCGGAGGTATTTAAAAGACACGTGGATATGACACTTAAGGGCATGGTTTAGTGATAGGCTTAGCAGTGCTGAGTTTATGTTTGAACTCAATCTTAGAGATCTTTTCAAACCTAACTGGTTCTGTGACTCTACAAATCCACCAGAAACAATTTTTTTTAATCAATCTGTTTTCTTTATTTCTATGAAGAAATGGGGAAATTTATCCAAGCAGCACATCACTTACATATATGTGTATTTTTATTTATATATATAAAAATATATATATTAATA
>WAAE01003811.1:0-13755 GCA_013400495.1 Nicator chloris | reverse complement strand
GAGGGGAGGGGAGGGGAGGGGAGGGGAGGGGAGGGGACAGAAAAACTGTCATTAGATTTAATTGTGCCACTGACCCTGTCAGGATGTGGGGGTGGGCAACCTGATGTATTGTGATACAGGTCTACAGAGAGCAGCTTGAAATTTCCTTACTCAGTGCTGATGCAAATGGAAACCCGGTTTCTTGGGTACTGGAGTTGGAAGCAGTTACACAAATGGGCAGCCGTCCTCTCCTTCCGTTACCATGTCCTAACGCTACACGCTTATGGGACCTGTAGGTTTGAATGGATCTTCATAAATATTCACCATCTGGTCTTTAAGCTATGTCAGTCTTTATCATCTGAAGACTAATTTAAGTAATTGCATGCAATTCCTGCAAATATACTTCTGCGTTTTCTGTAGTCTCCACAGACTTTCATACAGCCTTCAAAGATTTACCTCCGCTGTGACTCCCTGCTCCCTGAATACAGCTTGGCTGCTAGTGGAGTCTATTCCTTATTTACCAGAAGGAGCAAAACAAAGGAAAATATAGCAAATACCATATTGATCTAGTCCATTAGTGTTGCAGCTTAGCATATCTAATTCTCAGAACAGCAAGATTTCTAGAGCAAGGGAGTTTTTTTTATCCTTATTTGTGTCGTTCCTAACACAACGGAGTCCCAGTCCTTGATGTGTGCTGCATTAAAGACTAACACATTACCTTTTTTATTTTTAGTGGTAAAGAGAATGAGGCAAACAAGAAGGACATGAAGCTCAGTTTCTAAGGGCAGTGCAGAGGAAATGGCTCAGAGGAACATTCCGTGGTCCAGTGCACTTGACTTTGTAGGTAGTATAAATGATCTCTTACAGGCTTCTTTGTCTTCATGGACCCAAGTGCAATACCAGCATCATAGAAAAAGGAACCATAGGCTTAGGTTAAGGAATGGTGAGCACCAAAAAAGGTCTCCTGTCCCAGCAAAAATGCCCTTCACACTGCTGCAAGGATTTTTGCTTGGATATCTGCCATTTCTAACCTAGGTGAAAGGATCCAGACAAATGTTCCAATGTGAACTGGTTAAAATATTAAGACTAGAGTGTTTCAAAAGCAGGATAAGCTCTGTGTGTATTAGCCGGAGAGGAAGCGATATCTGGAACAAATGGATTTTCTGAAAATATTTTCTGGGAGTGCGATGTAATGGAGTACCAGGAAGAAGGCTGATACCTTATTTAATTAGACATTTTTTGTCTCCTCTGTTATTTGTTTCCTTTCCTACTGGTTATTTTTCTCAGAAAGTAATGCAGGAATTAACTAGAACAATGTAGGGGAAAAGTGACACTCATGGAAATCAAATGCTGATTGTATTTACATAAATGTGTGGGCAAAGAGGTCTATGCACAAATGTATGTTAACCACTTTGCAATATCTCTGTTTTTCCTCTTGTTTTCTAAGAAGTTATAATTCAAGCAGTGAAAAAGCAAGACTTCCTACGTGCAATTCTGCTGCCTTTTTTTTTTTTTTTAAGTGGAGGCAGTTCTCCATGTGGTTTTTGTTTTGTAGGAATGCAGTAAGTATTTATGTAGCCCAAAGACTTTCCTGGTAACTGAAAGTCATGTTTGTGCACCTAACAAGTCATAACACGCTCATGTTTTATTCTTACTGGGTCCTGAGGATGTTTAATCAACAGTGTTGTCTGAACAAGTCTAGAAAATTAGTGTTGTTAATTAATAACTATTTCTGTTGCAAAGATTGAGATGTTTCCAGTCAACAAAAGTAAAGACAATTATACAGTGTGAATGTGTTCCTATTTCAAAAATATAAATAATTTATTTAAAATGTTAGAAATAATCATTTTCCTGCTGATGTGGTAAATAAATGCCATCAAGCCATTCATCATCTTTTTTTTTTCATTCTGCAGATGTTTCTGTTTGCAAACTATTAATAAAACATATTTAGGTCTTAGAAATTTTGTATATGTTGTCAGCCCAAGGCTTCTTTCTCTGCTTTGGCTATTTGTTCCTCACTCTTGTTAATAGGGTTTCATGAAGTCCTGACAAATCAGATTTCTTCTCATCTCTGATCCGCTGAAAGTTAAAAAGGGGAAAGGAATCTGAGTATCATTAATGATTGCTGAGTAAGCAAGACTAACTCACATATTTTTTAATTTAGCAGGTTAGCTGCCCAAATACCTCAGTTAACAAACTGTGTAACTCCGCTTCTGAAACTGTACATGATTGGTTCTATAGGCCACTTGAAAACAGAGAACCAGGCATTCTCATGAAGCTATTTTAGAAAGCAAATATAGCTATGAGCAAGCAAATCCAAGGAAATTGAATTTGACAATAAACGTGGAAATTTAACAGACCCTAAAATCAGCTAGAATATATTTTTTTTCCCTAGCTGTAACATTTATACTGTGCTTGCTGCTACCAATGGCTTATTTTTTGTATAGCATATGCACCTGAATATTTGATACTAAACCATGTTCTTGCTGTTATATAACTTCATCATCCACCTTGTCCTGTTTTCATCTTGCCCTGATTTTTGTTGGTCTCATCCAGTATTTACACACTGTCTGAGTGGTGCCTTGTAGCCAGATGGGTGCTGCCTGTTGACTTGTGTAATGTGGCTCCCACTTGCTCCAAACATCTGTGTACACCACAAACAAAATAACTACAGCTACTGTACTCTACTATGTTATTTGTTTGAAAATAGAAATTATCACAGATCTGTGAATTTCAAATGAATTTTGAATGTCTGTACCATGTAGCAATTTGTAGTAATTGACTATCTGTCCTTATTCCTTGAAAAAAGTTTCTTCTTTGGCAAGCAACAAAAGATGATCCTTTGGAGGATGATTCTACATTGCATATTCTTGGTCCTGTTTTTTCACAATGCTCATGTATGATGATTCCAAAAATATTTATTTATCCATTGAAAAGGTGATACCATGCTCTTAGACACTGGAACTTGTCTGCCATGGGGACACCTTGGTAATTAAAGATTATCACCACCTGTGAGCAGGACCAGAGGTGGTGTTTGCTTTGGATGACACTGTGGAAGCCTGGGCCCCTCCTGCTGCCTGTGCCAAAACTGGGAAGTGTAGGAGTGTTCCCTCGATGGTTAGATGATATACCTCAGGAGACAGGGTTGCTCACGGAACACATGCTTTATTCTCAGGGGTCGCAGGTGCCAGGGTTTGCCATAAGCTGCCAGCCCAGCTGCTGGCGTGGTTCCAAGAGAGTTCCAAGAGAGTTCCAAGAGAGTTCCAAGAGAGTTCCAAGAGAGCGAATTTCCTGTTACAGTATATTTTATCCTATTCTGTGTTGAATATTCTATTTACAGTGACCAACCGGTGTGAGACACAAATCCTACAGAATCTACATATAGCCTATGAGAACTACTAGATTTGAATAAGGCACTACCTTCTTATGCTAATTTCTATAATCCCTTCTTCCTGCTATCCCTGCAGACCCTTTTTCTGCCTGGTCACTGGTATTGCTCAATATTCTGTCCCCTGGACTGGCATCCCTTCCCATATCAAAAGTGGCCGTCATTTCTGCCTCACCCACTGGCCCGATGTTCTCCGAACCTACTGCTAAACAATCATATTTATAAGGTTTCCCTGTATCACCTTCCCCAACAGGGAAGGTCACTATTGGAAATGGACCTACAATGTGAGGATGAGGGCACACGTGGGCAGCCCAGTCCCATGGGAGTGCCCAGTCCTTCTCTCTGGCAGGAGCAAACCCAACAAACTCTGTACCTTCACAAGATTCCCAGGGTGATTCTGCCCCTTCCCATGGTCAAAGCCCTCAGTCTCCATCCTTGGAGAGGCAAAATTCAATTTTGCTAATGTCCCTGGGGAGCCTTAACCTGTCTCTCTATACTGCAACTCCATCCTTCATTATTAAAATCTCTTTTTTATCCTCCTCCTACACAAAACCTTTTTTGTTGAGGACCTCAGAAAATTTACTGCATGGCTTCTTTGCCCTGAAAAGTAGCACTTAAGGGATTACTACACTGCATTGTATTCAGATCTTATCCAGTATTGCAGATAATAAAAAAATCCTGAAAATTATGATCTTTATGGCTGAAAACAAGTGGTGTTAAAAGTAAAATATATATACATTCACTGTCTTTTGATGTGTTATCAATTGGTAGGTTATAATTTGCATAATGTAACAAGTTGAAAACTTACATAGTACTTGATCTGAAAATGAGAACTAACCAACAGATGATTAGATCATTATAACTGTTCATTTTAGCTCATTTGACATGTTTGTTCAGTTCACCCTTTTATGAATATTGTTAAACTCCATATACAATCACCTTTTCTCTTACCTGTTAAGGCTAGTGGGGAAAGAATGTATTTAACTCCTAATTTGTAAATGACTGCATGATTCTGACCTGTTATTAATAGAGGTAGACTTGATGTAAACTACAAATTTGAGTTACAGAGCCAGAGGTAGACGCACTTAAAGGTCCTCAGAGCCATGTCAGGGATTAATTATTTCTCCAAAATCAAGTGAGCTAAGTAAATATATTCATCTTCAACAGCTTGTTCTCTAGATGATATATGCAACCCCTCACCATTAATTTTAAATTTTCAAATTCTCCTCTTAAATTAGATATATGGCTTGACCCCAGAAGGCAGCTAATGTAGCATCATTTTGTCATGTGGCTTAGGAAAACATTTGCACAACTGAGTAACTAAGAGTTGTATATATGTTTCATATTTTCATGCTGAAATGTATGCAAAAAAAAATTTCTATAATTACTGGAATGCTTAAACATCTGCATGAGGATAATCCACTTTCTTGCAAGAATAAGGTGGATGTCAGAAATAGGAACCTGACTGAGCCATACCTGCCTTTGATCCTTTACAGACTTCCATAGAAAGGATTTTGGTGTCTCTCTTTGGAAGCTAATGACAAATTCCTCCTGGTCTTAGGGGCAGCAAGGCTTCACTCAGCACAGGCGGCTGCTCCTGGCAGAGGTGTGTCACCAAGTCAGGGCAGGGAAGGGAAACCAGCACCTTGGATCATTGATGACTCCTTGGTAAGAAGACGAGTTTTGAAGTACCTTTGAGGGATCTGGGAATTTTATTGTCATTGTTTGTAACTGGGTGTCAGTTAAGCCAGTAGTTAGTTAGCAAATTATACCGAGCTTTTAAGGCCCTTCTGGAGCAAAAACATGTAAAAAAAGGGAGAAGCACATTTAGCCTTAAAATGATCACTGAGTTTACTACCATCAGTGCTGCATCTCATCTTCTTTATGACTTTGCAGTCTAGGAAAGAATAACTGCTTGACTCCAGCTAGATGTATTTTAAATGTAATTACCTTGGTTGTTCAGCCCGTCAGGCCTAAACCAGATTTAAGATGACAGAGCATGGCATAGAGTAGAGCTGTTTTCCATGGCAACTGTAAATATGAGCTGTCTCTTGTAACTGTTCTCTGAATCTACAGTTTTGAAGTGCTTATCCAAGTATATCTGGGATTTGTTACCTGGAAAGGGGTAGAATAAGAGGGTGCAGAAAGCTATAAATAAGGCAGAACAAGCCCTGAGGGGTGTAATTGTGTAAAACTTTTCACCACACAGCTTCTTCCACCTGCTTTTATGTGTGCTGTAGTTCAGTGTTCAGTGTATCCTACCTGTATCTACTACAAAGGGAGATGCAGTTAATCTTTAATGAAGTGCTATGGCAGTCCTGAGGGAAGCTGATGCAGAAGATGCTCTTTCCGTGGGGAGGATTTGGCTGTCAAGACTCTTTCAGAGCAAAGCAGGAGAGTGGGAATAGCAATAGAAAATTTTGGAGAGTACTTGCAAGTCCTGTGTGTGCAGTTGAAGAGAACTTGAAAGAGTTGATCTCAGTTTTGACTGTAGGGTTGAAGAAGGCAGACAGCAGCTGGGAGAATCAGATGCACAAGGACACAGCTCAAATGCCATGCAGCTGTCTCAGGGCTGTGTAGTTCCCACACTAAATGAGGGCTTAGAGAAGAGTTTGGAAACCATCCTTTAATACATGGTTGACTGAGAGATTTCTATGGGCCATTCACTTTGATGCGACAGAAAATGCAAAGGGCTGATTGTTTCTCAACTATAGCCTGTGATGGAGAACTGATGAATATCTGGGTTTCAGTGTTGCAGATGAAGATGTGACTGGTACCCAGTAGTGCATGCTTGACAAAATCCAGTCTAGAAATTGAAACCCAGAGACTTACTTTCCTTCATTATTTCTTTGCTATTGTTTTAATGGTGAGGACAAACAGCCAACAAATGCTGCAGGTGGTCTACTACCTTTATTGTTTTTAAGAAATCTGAACCACTTTGATAGATCTACATAGTTTTAAGTGGTTGCTTATTGAAGGATATTCTATAGCCTTGTCTATCAGAAAAAAAGATTATAGTCATGGTTCACTCTAGTCTTCTAATGTGGAAGATTTTGTTGCTACTTAAAATACAAAACCAAAACTAATATGTATCAAACAAGCATTGAAATTCCCACAGTGCTTGCCGTCAGTCTGGTGGGAAGAAGGAGACAGGGAAAAAGATACACAAACAAATACTTTGTAAACTAAAAATAGGATGTCCATCATGATTTTCTTCTGGTAGAGAAGGGGGTTGATGAATTCCCACAGAATTGGCAAATGACATACATCACCCATTCTCACAAGGTCAGTAGTCATGGGATGTTTCATCCTTATTCCTCCCTCCTGAAATCCACCCAAGGAAACAAAGCATATGGGGGAAAAAAAACCAAACAGACGAAGTTTCTCGCTGCCTGGTGAGATTTGAAGTAATTTCCTGCTCTTGAACTTCTTCTACACAACCGATCTTTTCTTCTCTGTGTGACTAGAAGGTACACATTCAGTCCAAAATGAAAAACCAAGTGATCAGGAGGACTAGCTTAAAAATGGTACCTGCGCATTGATTCCAGAACTTCCTTGTACTTCATCCTGTGGCCTTAAATGTTGTCTCTTATGGTTGTTTAGCTAGGTCATTTTCATTTTGCTATGGAGATCCCCATATCTGCTCTGAAATCTTAATGTCTGTATAAATATTTCTGTGGGGGTTTTAATATGTGCCGCTGTGGTGCCAGTCTCCAGTTGCACCAGGACGCTGTTGTGTTGGAACAATAAAGAAACGTGGAGAAACAGTCCCTTTCCAACACATTAGCTGCTTAAGTAGAAAAGTACTTTCATTTTGTCTGACAAATGCAAAGTTATAAATAGAAACATGAATTGCATTGGTAAATACAAGAATTGACTCTAGATTTTCCAGCTGTAAACCCAAGTTTTTAATCACACGGCAATCCAACCAATCTCTCTTCTAGTTGTGGGTTGTTCTTTCATTAAGTCTTTTCTTTATTGTTTTCTTTTTAATTTTTAGGCAGCTATTTTGTGAAGTGGTTGCTGCAAAGACTAACAGATTACACTTCCTTCTTTGTGATCAATTGGTTTACCATATTTCTCCTGGTGTGACAGGGGAATGGGTCATTTACAAAGCTTGATAATGATAGGCATATGCAAAAGGACAATTATAAACCAAAATTTATCGTAGCCTGATCTTTCTAAAATGTATACACATAATAAAAACTTCCTGAAATCAATGCTGTTGGTCTAAGTATGCATTAACACCAGGTTATCTCTAATATATGAGATTAATTGATACTTTTAGTATGGGAAGAGTACTAATGTTCTTATTAGCAATTATATAAAAAGATCACTGTGCACAGTTATAAAATGTATATTGTATATGCTTTGTAGGATTTAAAAGTAGTTTGGAACTCTTATGGACCATGCTATATATAGTTAATCTTTTCTGTAAGACTAGAGAATGTGTTTCTATTGAAATGTATGTAAATTCGACACATCAGGTCAGTTCTAAAAAGGTAAAGAAAAAGATTAGCAGTAACTAAATTGAATGAATTATGTGCTTACTGACAAAGAACACTGGTATTTCCTAATCCCTTCTAAGGCTTTTTCTCTCTGTGCAAGATTATGGATAGTTTGCCTGAATATAATAATGTTTTCAAAGGTCCCTAAAGGCTGACACCTGAATCTCCTTACCTTTTAGAAAAAAGAATTATTTCTTAAAATTATGGGGCATTATTAACACTTTCAAACTGGTTCAGAAAGAGATTAGAAAGTTATACTCTACCAGATGACAGTCAACATTTCTGAGAAAAAAACCTGAGAGTTTTGTGTGGGGTCACTGTCATTGTCAATCACCCCAGAATCATCTTAGGTTGCCAACATTTTGGCTGGTAATTATAATCAGCTTCCTATGGAAGTGTACTTTACGTTTATTTTCATATGGGTCAAACAGTGATGAATCATATGCCTGTATAAAAAGTCCCTCTCCAGCTCTCTTGTAGTTTCCTCTGGGCACTGGAAGGCTGCTCTAAGGGCAACCCTGCTCTTCCTCTGGCTGAACAACTCCAACTTCCTGAGTCTTTATAGGAGAGCTGCACCAACTCTCTGATCATGTTTTTGGCTCTCTTTTGGACTCACTCAAAGCTGTTTCCCACTCAAAATTTTCTACTTAAAATCATGAAGCTATGATTATAACTTCTTTAATACAGTCTTTTTTAAATTATTGTTATTTTTATTTCAAGGAGAAAACTAAAGGATCTCCTCTTGAATACATTTGATCCAAATTAAAATCTTTTGAACTGCACTAAAACTCTCTCTGAAATCAGTTCAACCTTTATGTGTTACGGATGGTTTCACGGATTTGTGCAAATGTCTTGTGGCCCTCCCTTACTCCATAGTCTGAGCGTCTGTTTGCCTATACATCTCTCTCATGATGCATTTTGGCATACTGTCACGGCAATCATGCACTGCAGAAAAGGCTGCCTAACTCCTAGGCAGGAGAGAGGGCTCTAGAATGACAAGTCCACGAGGCACTCACAGACTGCCGGATCTTCGTGTGACCTTCAATCAACTTTTCTTCAGTTTGTTCAAATGCAAAAAAATTAAATATACTGATAAGAAAATGCTGAAATTATTCTTTTGGATTTGGAGAAAAAAAATCTTTTCTGTTTTTTTTTTTTTTTCCAAAACATTTCAAACAGTTTCTCAGAATGTTTTGCCATTCAGTCTCTTTCTGGAACAAAAGTCACATCAAAATATTTGAGCTTAGAAAACATTTGAGTGAATGTTCGTGGGTGTCTCAATCCCTAAAATGAAGAAAAGATGCTGTTGTAGACAAATAAAAGGAAGAGGAGTTCCCAAAAGACAGTAGCGGCACAATGAAATGTTGGGTACATAAAGTAGAGCATGCTTTTATGTGAATGTTAGGGAACTGCTTGTCATGTATACAGTGACGTTCATAGAATCATAGAATAAGCTGAGTCAGAAGGGACCTACAAGGATCACTGAAGTCCAACTCCTGGCCCTGCACAGCACCATCCCTAAGAATCACACCATGTGCCTGAGTGTATTTTCCAAATGCTTCTTGAACTCTGTCAGGCTTGAAGCCATGATCACTTCCTTGGGGAGACTGTTCCAGTGCCCAACCATCCTCTGGGTGAACAGTAATTTCCTAATATCCAATCTCCCCTGACACAACTTCATGCTGTTCCCTGGGGTTGTATTGTTGGTCACCAAATAGAAGGAACCCCTCCACTTCACCTCGTGAGGAAGCTGTATACCACTGTGAGGCCTCCCCTCAGTCTCCTCCAGGCTGAACAGACCAAGTGACTTCAGGTGCTCCTGATACAGCTTCCCCTGAAGGCCCTTCACTCATGGCACTCCTTTGGGTGCTCTTTAAGAGCTTTATTTCCTTCTTAAATTGTGGCACCAAAAACTGCACACAGGACTTGAGGTGAGGCTGCACTAGCACAGAGTAGAGCAGGATGGGAGTTGGTGAGGCTGAATGACTCAAAATGCTCTTTTCATAGCCTTTTGTCTAGGATGTGCTACTACTTTTTTCCCATTCCTCTGCATGGATGTACCTCCATAGATCCTCCTTTGATTCCTAAACAAAGCTATTATTTTATTTAGTTGAGTTTCTTGAGAATTTTTTTTTTTTTTTTTACAATTTTATTTGACCAGCGTGGTCAATTGAAAATAACTGGCTAATGTTTCTCATTAATTTTGACTATGGGAAACTCCATAAATGGACCAATATCTAAAAAGCACTTTGGTTTATGGCTTATTATGGAAATGAAATCATGCTGCCTTTGTGCAAGCACATACAGATGTGGACACTCCTCTTAATCACTTTTAAGCTCATTGTCCTTGCACAAATCAGCCCTCAGAGACAATTGCACTCTGTGAAAACAGCTGATTGTTCAGAGGAAGAAGGTATCATACATGCCCTCAGGAAAAGATGTTGGGTGAGCTCATACTTTTTAAGCACTAGATAATCAACAGCAGAGGGATGATACAGAAATGAGCTGGCCTTAGATGTTTCAGGGGAGCTTGCACCTTTCTAGAGAAGTACAACAGATGTGACTTAGAAGTTGTAGAAACCAGACAAAAATTATTTTAGTATTTGTAATATTTGAAGAGAAAATATCTGTGTGATGCTCCCATGGTAGTCATTCATTCAAAGTGGAAAGTTTCTGAACCTGAATTAAGGAGCAGACAGAGAAAAGCTTTTTGAGATGTTTGTGTTCCTGCAGTTCTCCAAAGTGATTCCTGTCTGGAAAGTGCCAATGGAAGAAAAGAAACTAAAAATTCAAGTATAGCTAATGTATTTCTCTCTATTCTGTCATGTAGCTCTCTCAGTGTATGATCAAGGGATGCTCTGGTCTCTGTGCCACAGTGCTATGCTTGGCGCAGGTTTGCTAAAGAAAGATGTTGGATAGGAAGAGGTTTATGAACTGTACTTTGTTCCCTTTTTGTTTTCACATCCTGCTATCAAGAAAGTCTTCTGAGGAAAAAGAGATGAGATTGTTAGATAATTCATCTAGGTCAGACTGGTATTAAATAGAAACAAGTAAAATTCTTGCATTTCATGATGTATGGAGTTAATATTCTCTGACATTCTGGTTTAAAACTTTGTTTCAGAACTGGAAGTCATTTTAGTGTATTTCTAATACAAAAACCAGGGAGGGGAAGTTCCACAAGGACCAAAATCCCTTCTTTAGGAGCAAAACTATGCCATAAAAACTGTGCTAATCAAATTTGCATATTCTGCAAAGAGAGCTGAAATGAATTACCAAGTGATGGATGTTGCTTAGTCAAATGTCACTTTGACTGTAGTGTAAATGTTCAGCAGAAAGCTTTTGCATGAGATTTAGGTCTCTTTCTAAAAGTCATGCTTCATCTACCTTCTGTGGAGGGAGGGGAATTCAACCTAAATATATGAGATCAGTAGAGCTGACTTGTTTTTATCTCAGTCCAAAAGCTGCTAATATTGAAAGTTGGTCTCCCTCTATGCTGTGAACTGACCCTAAAACCGAGTCAAAATAAACCCTGAATCTGGGAGGAGGTCCCAGTCAAAATTTGGATGCCACAGCTTATGTGTAATGTCTAAACTTTTCCTTCTACAGTTGACAGTGTCTTAGATTTATCTCTATTATACTGCTGTCAGTGCTCATCGATTTTGCACACTCCAGCTTGATGGACCATTTAATTAACATTAATCTGTTTTGAATATACAGCCTGCATAGGTAAGATGTGTACCCTATTCCTTGTTAAGTGCTATCTGTATATAATTAACTGTTGATAGCCTATACCTCATTTACAGATAAGCTCCTTATAAATTTCCTGTAGTGTGACAATTCTTATTTTAACTTTTCTTTTTTAAGTTTATTTTTTTTTTTTTTTTTTTTTTTCCAGGGTCATTGGAAAAGTTGTAGGTGTAATTTCTTACTGTAAAGCCTGACTTATAACACCATACTGGTAACTGGACTATACAGCTGGTTCTTGAAAATAGGCCTTTGAATCATTTGCCATCTGGTTACTTCGAAGTTTATGGAAAATGAATTTGGTGTCATTCCCCAGATGTCCAGCCTCTTTTGCCATTTATGTTAATTGACCCAGTTTGTTGGCCAAGTTCAAAGAAGGAACAAAAAGTTAATACATTCTAGAGATCAAATTTCTCTGTCTCTCACAGAAATGACTGAAAGTCTGGCAGGAGGGGTCAGGAGAGCTGGCACTCCTAATTTACTTTCCAAGAGGAAAGGACTTCTTGCAGTAGTCAGGGAATTTATAGAAAATCTGAATGAGACTTCTTGTCTTATTTGAAGAAAAGCTTTCATTCCCAGTGGATATGGTGTCTATTAGAACAGTGAAAATACACATTCAAGAGCATGAACATAAGCAACCAACACTAGCCAAGCTGAAAATTATTATAAGAGGTCTTAGAAGTAGCTTGTTATAATTTTTTTGTCCTATAGTCAAGGTTAGGAGAGAAGAACTAAAGATTTACTTCAAGTATTTCATGTACATCTGAAATAAAAAATTGTCTACCTTCTCAATGTAGATATCAAACTACAGAACCATGCAATCTAATTTCAATAATTCTTAGGAAGAGGGGAATATAATGATTGAGAATTGTAGAATGTGAACTTACTGACTGTAAAGAACACTAATATTAGAAATATTATAAGATTTGTGGTGTGCGTTCCTCTTACAAAGGCTATTCTCTCAAGTCACTGAAGCAAAAATTACTCCCAAGTTGTGATTTTTTGATTCTAAGACTAACCAGGATCCAAGAATTTCTCTAAGAGAACTTCAGACATGGGAACCTCAGTGTATCTGGGGTGCTGCTTACACCATGGGCCTATGCAGGCCATATCTTTACAGAGGTAGTCATGGGAATCAGTAATGAGAGGGAACTGAAAAACAACCACATCAAAGCTGGAACTTCAGGTAAGCAAGTACCAGATTTACCTTACTCCAAAGGTAAATCATTAGCTTTGTCTCAGGACCTGATTTCTGGTTTCTAAAATGATTTTCTAGGCAGACCTGTGATCCACATCTTAATCACTGCTTTTCTGAAAGACTGATTATTCCATGAAAATCTGTGATCCATAAGGTAATCAGTTTCAAAATTCTGGATGCTGTTCAAGGCAGACATGTAATGTCAGGTCTAGATCTAAAATCTCTTGGTATTCTACTGTTATTTTTTGGTTTCTGTAGGCAAAGACTCCACTGAGAGATTACGTTTAAAAAGATAAAAAAGAAAACAGATGAACAATGCTACATGCCCTAGTTCTGTCCTGGGAATTGGCAACAGTCATCTCAGCAAAAATACTATTTTGCTGGTATAAGTGAGGCTGTGGACACCCCTCCTTGTCCAAGCTGGCTCTACTGACTGGATATATTATTTTACCCCAGCTGCTCATTGTAATCCTGTCCCCATCCACGGCTTTTCGAATGAAAATAATCATGTCACCACTTCTGGGCCATCTGGGTGAACTGAAGTCAGAGACCTGGGGGGACTGAATCCACTGGCCATGCTGACAGCAAGTGTAAAAGGGAAGTATTCCCCTGATATTCCTACCTGCAAAATGGGCATGGCAACACTGCCCAGCAAAGAATAGGCAACTAAGAACCGAGAATGCAACAGCACACTCAGCCTGTAGGGCTGTCAGAAAGCTTATTTGGGGATGGTGTGCTGCTATGGTTCTTAGAGAACAGGAAGGTTTTTCTAATGAAAACAGGTTTAAAGTGTTCCATAGACAGTACTGTGAAAGAATATATTAAAAAATAGCATATAATGAATATGCAAGAGGTTGTGCTGACACATTTAACTTTGGCTGGTTTTGCAGTCTCTATGTATCCTGAAGATAGCTTTTATATGGAAAAAAAAAAAAAAA
>WAAE01003810.1:44717-199160 GCA_013400495.1 Nicator chloris | reverse complement strand
CCTCAACCTAACCTGAAAACCTGCCTGAAGGTAAGTTCAGCTGGACCATTGCTACTCCTTTTCCAAACAGACTGGAGATAAAAATGAGCTAGGGAAAAAAAGGAAAAAAAAGGAAAATGCAATTGTGCCCTTGAATGTCTGGCTAGGTTTCTTGGTAACATGACATCAGTGGGGTGAACATGTTGGTTTTAAATTCCTTGACTGGTCGCTAAGCGAAAAGTGCAGAAAGGTCAGGGTGGCACAAAACTTAATACTGGTTCTGTTACCACTTTTGTCCTTATTAGCTCCCTTACAGGAAGAAGCTGCCACCTCCACCTCAGTGAAGAGCAAGAGAGGAGCAGGGCATCTTTCTGAGGTTGTCCTCCATGACGCATTCATAATTTTGGTTTATTTCAGCATTCCTTTAGTTATGCTACACTAGACACCAATAGTCTTCAACTTTTACAGTGAACTGTGTGTTATTATAGAGTCATAGAAAAGTTTAGTTTGGAAAAGACTTTTAAGATCATGAAGTCCACCTTTAACCCACTGCTGCCCAGTCCATCACTAAACCATGTCCCCAAGTGACACATTACACACCTTTTAAATATCACCAGGTATGGTAACTCAGCCACATCCCTGGGCAGCCTGTTCCAATGTTTGATAACATATTTAGTAAAGGAATTTTTCCTAATATTTAATCTAAACCTCCCCTGGTGCAACTTGAGGCCATTTTTCTCATCCTATTGCCTGTTCCCCAAGAGGAGAGCAACCCCTACCTCAGTACAAATTCCTTTCAGGTAGCTGTAGTGAGTGATAAGAGCTCCACTGACCCTCCCTCTGAACTCCTTTTTCACCAAGCAGCTTTCCAGACACTGTCCCCAGGATCTAGTGCTGTATGGGGTTCCCCAGGGCAGGATCTTGTTGAACCTCAGGTCATGGATCCACCTTGTCCAGATCCTTCCTGCTCCCCAGCAGATCAGCCCTCCTGTCCACCTCAGTGTCATCTACAAACCGATTGCAGGTACACTTGATCCTCTTGGCCAGATCATGATAAAGATATTAAATGGGACTGGCCCCAGCTGAGCCCTGGGGAACACCTCTGATGGCCAGCTGCCAAATGGATGTAACTCCATTCACCACCTCTCTGGGCCTGGCCGTCCAAACAGTTTTATACTCAGCAAAGACCGCTCATAATATCCATGAGCACCCAGTTTCTCCAGGATAATGTTGTGGAAAATGTTGTCAAAGGCTTTACTAAAGTCCAGGCAGACACCATCCACAGCTTTTCCTTCATCCACTAAGTGGCCTCATAGCAGGAGGTACCATGGGTCAAGCAAGACATGCCTCTCATAAACTCATGCCCAATGGGCCTGATCCACCGATGGTTCTGTGTGTGCTGCGTGGTGACACTCGAGATGATCTGCTCCGTGACCTTTTCCAGCACTGAGACCAGAGTGTAGCTCCCCAGATCTTCCTTCCAATCCTTCTTGTAGTTGTATATTATACTGTAACTTAGTGTATTGAAAAGTGCATTTATTTCAAGTTCTACAAGCTCAGCAGAAGAAGACATTATTAAAAAAAGAAATTGAAGCGTGGAAAAGCATGTAATGTTTCAGGGTTTTGCTCTGGTCCTGCTAACATTTATGCACAAATTGTGGTTGATAAACAAGAGCAATCGTGTCTAATACGAGGGGGTGGTCATAGGGAGAGTAGCAAGGCCCATTGCAAGATCAAAGCTGATGTCCTCTCATCCTTGGGGAACTTTGAGGAATGTCAAGTCAGAAATGTGAACATGGGCTTTTTCTCCTAGGTGCCATCAAATTCCTGTTCTGTTTCACTTGACTGAATGGGATTCCCACCAGGGACTTCCTGTGCTTCTGTCTAATCAGGGGAAAACATAGTGAAAGATGTGACTAGCCATCTGTAGGGAACAGTTTCTGGGCTACAGACAGGACTACACATTTGCCTTGCTATAAACTTCAGTGCAGAGATTCACCACCCTTCCTGAGGCCCCGCTTCAAAATTCACTGTGATGGATTATGTATGCCATTACCAAAAACATCTGAGACCATGTCTCTGTGAGCTACATTTATCAGCACAAATACAGATATTCTTTGTTAAAATGGATGTTACACCCAGTCTAGGTAGAAGTAAGGGTAATTGCTGCAGCCCCTTGGGTTTTTAGAGGCTTTCATAATAAGATTGCAAGGAAGCTCAGGAATGAAAGTTATACTGATTTTATTATTATTGGTGGTGGTGATATAGTTTTTTTCCCTTAAATTTTTTTCCAGCTGAGAAAGGAGACATCGGCCAGTGACAGTAGATATCCAATGACACTAAATGTGAAATGAGCCCAACTCAATCAGTCACTTAATGGTTGATGGCTGTTCCAGATGGTGGAAAAAACAGAAGGAAAGGATCTACCACACACTGGAGATATAAAAAGAAGAGAAGAGAGGAAAAAAGCCCAATAGGTATAGAGAATAGGCTAAACTCAAGGGAAGGTGGTCTTACTGGGACATAGTTGGGTAAGAGAAAAGGTTATGATTGACTGGAAGATTAAGTGATTTGCTGACGTTCTCAAGCAGCAGTTTTCCACATAAAGCAGAGGTAGCTGTTTATCCTGCTCTTTGTGCTGGGGTTACAGGTGTCTCCTCTGTCAGCATGTGGAATAATACTGCAACACATCACACAATAAGACTCAAGAAAACTTTTAAGACATGGGTGCAACAGTAAAGAGCTACTTTTTTTTACCACATACTCAAAATAAGTGTCATCTTTGACATCAGCAACATCTTATGATGTGGCACATGTGACCATCTTCCCCAGAAGTACAGTCATCTCTTTCTGTTTTAAGCCTCTGAAATAGGACTGAGAGATGTAGCAACTTGTAGAATCTCGGCAGTGAGTTTATGAATGATGCATGAAACAAAATCTGCCTCCGCCTGACGCACAAAGGGAATATCAGACAGGGTTACAAAACCACTGCTGGGCTGGGGTGCTTGATGTGATATTCATATCAGGTAAAGCCAGGAGAGTCCACCAAGCACATTATTTTCAAAGTGTATGTCCAGAAGTACAATGAGAAAAAACAAAGAGATAATGATATTAGGTTGTTTGCATAGAGGGTTTTTTTCCCTCTTCCTCCCTTTTCCTCGCTACCATTCTCTTTCCCAAAGCAATTTCCTTCATGGATTGGGCAAGAGTAAAGACTGTTTTCATCACTCCTTAAATAGATTCTTCAGAAACTCGTCGTAGTGAAATATGCCTAATATATTTCAAGGAAAGTCTTTCACTTAAAAGCAGAGTTCTGTGACCTTTTTAATAATGAAATATCTTCCCATATAGCACATAACAGTAGAGGGATCTAAGAAGCGCTGGAAGTTATTTCTGTGGTGTAAAAAAACTCCTATATTTTCCCCAGATTATTCTGAGTTTTCAGATGACAGAACAAGAAACAGTGGCAGTTGCCAAACTAGGTCATTCGTGCATGTACCTAAAATATGGGGGGTTACTTAAATGATCACCAAATAAGAATGTAAAGCCTAATGAAGTCAAAAGGTCAAAAAATGTCTTTCAACATCACAATGATCGTATACATCACTTGGAGTTCTAAATTTTAAGTCACAGAAGACTTATCCACAGAAAATACACTTGAAAATATTTTCTTTCCTGTTCTACGTCAGCATAGGCAATATTTAGTTACTAAAACCTCTTTCTGGTTAACAGGCATTTGTAATAGCCTTTAACTGAATTGCTTGTGCCAATGCAGAGATGAGTATGAGGATCTATGCACCTGTCAGTACCAGCAAAGATGACGTATCAGCAGGCAAAAGAAGTCACCTTCCTACGCTCATGAAAAAGCCAAACACAGAATTTTCTTGATGCTGATGCACCATCAAATATTCCACATCACTGTAATCTGAAAAAAACCCTTTTGCTCCCTGTTTCCTACATCTCCACACTGACGATTTTCAGAATGTGTTGACTATTTTCTCTAGCATTTTGTTAAGATGTAGGGTTGCAAAAACTTTTATTAGATTTACAAAAATACTAGAGAAAAAGAAAGTGCAGATTCTGGAGTTCTCTTATAAACTCTGGTAAGAAGCATCAACTTGAGAAGAAACCTAAAAACTATTCAGATATATTTGCTCATAGTTTAATCTAATTTTGCAAATTGACTAGATCTCTTGAGAGGAAAGTAGTGACAGAGATGTGACACACATCAGCAGGAAGAGAGCTGACAGATCCTATGGAACAGACACAAGAAAGAAACCATTCGTGTCCATGATAACAGGGTCAGACTGCAATAGCACATAATGCAATATCTTCATGACTGTGCTTTCAAGTAACCAAGGGAGTTACAAATTTTAATATATTACTTATTAATTGATGGGATTTGTGGGTCTCCCTTGAGGTACACTACCGAGGAGCAAGAGACATTTTGTGGAAAAGAGAAGAATTGAAGATTTCTGCCCTTTATTGATTATCTGCAAAAGTTCTTGATTTTGCACACATTATTCAATTTTTAAATGACAGCACTGGCTGTCATTTAAATAATTTTTTTCTTTATATAATTTTCTAGGAAGAGTATGTGTAAAATCAAAATATTTTAAGGGTCTACTTATGGGACATTCTTGATGTATTCATTATATCAACCTGGAAGATTTGGGTCCATTTAATAAGTATTAATGTGTGGAAAGGTGTCAAGAATTTGTTGAGGATGATATTGTTTGAGAAGCAGAAATGAAATATTGTGAAGTGTTATTTACATGCATAATTTCCAGGATCCCATTTCTGCTGTACAGTGCAGAATACAATGAGTGTGTCTACAAGTGGTCAGATAGAGCTGTGTATGGAAATAAATTATAGTGGCAGATAAAAATGGTACATTCCAGTGCAGAAATGTATCAGAAGATTGGCCCTTCAAGTAGGGGCTTGGTACCTATTTGTTTTTCTGAAGTTTTTCCAGGGAAGAGCTTCTCATTCCTTTCACTGTGGAATGCCTATCATATTTGAAACTCTGAACAAACATGATTTTAATTCAGAGAAGTGAGGGCACGATGAAAGACAACCTGAAGGCAGAACACCTGGGGGCAGCTCCTACATCATAAAGTTCACAGAATGCCCCTCCAAGTCTGCTTTTACTTCCATGGAGAAGTAAGAAAAAGCAGAAGTCTGGCACCCAGACTGGGGCCCTGGGTATTCAATATATTCCCCTGCACTGATGTGAACTGCACCTTCAGCAGCCCTGCATTTAACACGTCTGACACAAGACAGCAAACTAAGACAGCTGCTTCCAACTGGTGTTGTCACTGGTCAGGAGAGAAGAAAGGAGAAGGTGGTGAGATAAAGACAAAAAAGGTGAGAACAATTAACCTCTGACATGCAATATAATATATTATGGTCATCACGAGCTTAATTGAGGATAGAAGCTGCAGCAGGAATATGCTCTAACATGTGCATAAGCTTTGCAAGGTTCATTTGCAAAATGCCACGTATTTGCATTATCTGGGAGTAATTTGCATTTCTGTTCCCCAGTCATTTTCAGACAGGTGAATGTTAATGAAGCTCCCCAGTTAACAAAATATTAGGAAGATTTAGAATGTGGAAAACCACTTAATGTGTTTAAGGGTAACCACATTAAAGTGCAGGTCATCTAACAGTTTAAAGGAGGATGCAATTCTCATTGTGTCTTTGGAAAACTTCAGTCATGAGGCCTTCCAGTGACAGGCACAGGCCAGCACACAGTATGCTCTCTTGAGGCCTGGAGACCAAAGTCGTCTTTCCAGATCCATCAGTTGTTTCATTTTCTTGGGCATGTTGTTTTGCCATTTATCCTGGGGACAGGGAAAATGTCTGCACACAGACTGATTCTGCATCTCAGCACGCATAAGCTCTACAAAGTACCTTGCTGACAGACACAAAACACACTTCAGCAAGCAGGGAAGAATGGGTGGTTTGGTTACAGTAAATAGGAGCTGGCAGTAAATGGGCAATATCCAATTAGGTCTATCTGCAGATTCCTCGTCCCTAAAATGGAGCCTTTGGAACTTCACTCCATTGTCATACAGTTTCACATCATGGGGGTAAAAGCACAGCAAAATGTTTGGAATCACTTGAATTCTCCATATTAGTAGAGTGACCTGCCATCTGCTGCTCTGCCCACGCTTATGGTCTGTTGCTCCATAGTCAAGCATCCATTCACAAGAGAGGAATGCTTGTGTGGCAGGCAGCTAGGACTCTATTGTATAGCTCTTCACAAACATTGCACTGTGTTTTCCCAGGCATTTTTAGCTCTGTGTCTAAACACATAGTTTTCCTGTGTAGTTTTGTTTCTTGGGTTCTTTTTTACCTCAAGGAAAACAGAATTTACAGCTTAGTATTTTTGAAATTGGAGACGCACGTGCACACATATAAAATTCTAATATAGATTTCTATACATATATACATATGTATAAAAGCACAGTTATAGAGAGATAGGATGAATATCAATTTTGGAGTTAAATTCTAGATGTAATTGAGCCTAGAGAGAGATTTTGGGGCAATTAAATATTATTTTTGCTGACAAAACTGCCTTGGGAAGTTCCTCAACACTGCCCTGACCCAGCTGCTGCCCCTCTGCTGCAGTTTGCTGTCTCCTTGAAGGAGGCAATGCAATTGTTTGTGGAACACTCTGTGTCTCAGACCCTTGATACAATCCAGGGCAAAAAGAAAAACACCAGGAAAAAAGGCCTTTGTTCTTGTTTTTTGTTTGTTTGTTTGTTTTTCAACACAGATCTCCCTAATCTGGTCCATGAAATGATCCCACAAGCAGTTGTGCTGGCACATCTGAATGAGTGTGGGAGCAGGCATAAAGGGCTGAAGGGCAGTGGAGGAAGGGCAGCTCATTTTACCACCAAGGAACACATACCATGTAAGTAATCCCAACAGCTCCCAGCAACAATGAACCAGAACTTCAAACCTTCTAAACTATTACTATATTCGATTCATGCATTTGACTCTTTAAATATTCTTGGTGTGGGGGTGTATTTTTAAAAAAAATATTCTCTTTTGTTTTTTCACTAAGGCATACTGACAAGACACTATTCATTTCTTCTAAAATAGAGTGTCAGACAGTGAAATGCAGCTTTAAGCTAGATGATTTTTTTTAATGTAACATCTTTCTTGCCAGTGAAATAAACAACCAGCATGTATTTCCAGTTGGTGCTCAATTATTCCTACATTTCAGTCAGCTCTTGTACACTATTACATGAGTTCTATTGTTACAGTTAAATGTATACAGATCACTGGGTGTTTGTCCCTCAATGAAGCAATTTTTTCCCCTAGGATAAATAATTGTGGGCATTTTATTTATGAAAAGCTCAGTACTGAACATGATCATGCAGGTCCAGCAAATAATATAAGTGTGTACTTAACCTCAGGGGTATAATTTCTGCTGCACTCATCAGGGACAATATTTACCTGCTGAGAGCAAAGCATGGGTCTCACTGGATTACAGCCAGCATGCACAGAACTTCCCAAACTGAGCTCATAGCTAATTGAAGTTACCACATGTGCTTCAGGAGGAGTCAGTCACCTGAACACCACTGGTCTTAAGGACTCCTTGGAATCCTACTGATCCCTTTTCCTCAGTCATGTTTTATTTCAGTGTATACACAGCTGCTTGCTATTTATGCTTCCAGAACTATCTTTTTAACAGTTTTAAATTGGTTTCCTTATCATTTATGGTGTCTTTGTAATTTTTTTCTAGTATGAAAGCAAACAGGTGCCTCTGTCTAACCTTCTTTGTTCTAGTCAGTACTGGATATATTTATGCTATGTCATAATTTATTTGCTCCATTCTAAAGCATTCACCTTTATAATCACCATGCACACAGGAGACATCTTGCTATTCCTCTGATAGTTTTTTTCTTGTCCTTCTCTGGATCCATTTGCTTTACCCTTTCTGAAGTGCTGTGCCCAGAATTGTAAGCAGGATTCAAGGTGAATGTAAACTCTCAGTTTACATTATGAGACATTCTTAGTGGCATTCCTTTACTTTCTTAAGATAGATTTGTTTATTTTATTTGAATCTTGGCTTCCATTAACAGATGGTTTTCAACAAGGAGACCATGATAGGCTTCTTTATATTTTTTCTGCCACATGGAACTCATAAGTCTTCCTGCAGTTCAGTATTTTGCTGTCAACTTGCTTCCTTTCAAATTCCTTGACTACTAATTTCTTGTTTTGGATTTAAATGTCTCTTTCTCAGGCCCTTCTCAACCCAAAGGTTCAAACATGGAGAAACAATGGTACTCATCCACACCCCAAATCGTGGCTGAATTACCATTTAATTTACCCTTCCTTCAACAGTTCCCCCGTACAGTTTAGGGCATTCTCCACACAGCCATCCAACTAAGGTGACAATCCCACTGAATGTATAGGTAGGCAATTCCTCTCCCCTTTCCGTGCCTACAATGTATATGAATAAGCAAGAAAAGAAGTCCTACACAGACAGATCTCCACGTTCCCAGGATGCAACTTGTTGTTTCAGCAGCAAGTTCCTCTCCCCAGGAAATGAGGGGCTCCATTGTCCAGAGATTGGTACCGTTTGTGTTCCTAAGACAGTTCATTCTTTTTTCCTGTAACTGGTATTGGTATTTTCCATTGTTCACAAGCTTTGCTTTATCCTCCTTTGCTTCTTTACACAAGCATTGATGAATTTGCTGAACCCTTCTAGTCAAAGAGATGGGGGATTTTAAATTTATTTGGCAAGTCAACCCTTCCCTGGGCTGAAAAAGCCTGCTTGCTACAGCCTATGCTGCTGACAACTTTGCAATTTCTAATTGATTGTATACCCTCTTTCTCATCCCACAACTGCATAGCTGCCTTTGTGGTCTCCCAAGGGACATTGTCAGGAAATCTACAGCAGGTGGGAGAGCTCATGTGTCATCTCCTACAAATGAAGGCTGAGAGACTTCTTACCAAAGCTCAGGCACAGATAAGTACCCTAAAATTAGCTGGGCATTTGGTGGCAGCAGCTGTAGGTAGTAGTGCACTGCAAAATGTAGAAACAGATGGCATTGCAGAAAACACGGATGTTGTGTTTGTTGTCTGACGGGAGGCCTCTCTGCCTCCTTCCTCTAACATCTTCAGAGAGCATTTGGGGGATAAAATGGGATTCCCTTTCTGCTTCCCTTTCTACTGCATCTGCAGTCAGCTTCTCTGGAAATTCCATCCATTCAGGGTTGGTAGCTGGTCATTCCTACTGCTACTCTTCTGCTTTTGACTTTTTTATATTAGAGCCGCCTTCTTTTATATCTTTTGGATGACTTTCACTTCATGTGGTAGCAATAAACATAAAAATATGGTTCCTAGAGCATGTTGACATTCATGAGGGGGGCAATGTACATATTAGCATTTATTTCAAAGCTGTCAAAAGAAAAATTTTAAAAATTTATACCAAAGGATGTATATGGATGTATGTTCTGCCAAAAAAAAAAAAAAAAGAAAAAAAAAAAAGCAAGAATACAGGGATTTTTTTTTCTTTTTTTTTTTTTTTGTCAGAAGAGAACCAGAAATGGGAGACCAGTAAAATTTTGACAAATTTTTGGCAGTTTCCAACTACTTCTTTCAAAGTCAAGTCAAAGAATTTTTTGCAGTTTAGTTGAATTTTAGGGACATTAAGTCCAAAGAGATTTCCTCAGCACAAGTTCCCTGAACTCTGTCATGTGCAGATGGCTCCAGACCTGGGACACCCACTGATTTTCTTACTGAAGCTGTAGTATTACACTGCATTTCTTGGGGAGCAGGAGGAAATGATAAAGACTGAAAAATTGACTAATAAAACTACGAATTCCAGAGGAGTTTAAGTGACAGTATCAGTGTGTCCCAAGGTATAAGATGGTGTATTATCCACTGAGTTAAATGTTCCATGGTCTCCAGAACACGTGGGAATAGATTGCTGTTTCAAAAGCTCCAGATTAGCTGATCCATCCCTACAGGACGAGGTGGCACAACCTGCAGGGAGACCAGTGATATGTAGGTATTTACACCCAAGGCAGGGAGACCAGTGATATGTAGGCATTTACACCCAAAGCCTAACACAAATACTCAAAAACACAGCAAAACACCCATCACCTCCAAACAGCTGGTGGTCTTCCCTCAGCAGCACCAGGACCATTCCTCTCCTGAAGAAGCACACCAGCACCCAAATCTTCTTCTCTTGGGCCTTCTGCACCTCCACTCTACTGCTCTATGCCTTCCCCTTCTCACTTCTCCTCTCATACCAGTCTTCTCCTCACCCTCCCTAAGTGTCCCTCCATGGCATGGTTTTATGAAGTCACTCTGGCCTTTGATTTTGCTTTGTCAGTGCTGGTACAGCTCTTGCAGTCTGGCAGACACATTGTCCTTCCAAAAGAACACAGCTTCTTTTATTTACCCTCTTCCCTTTGAAGTCCTCCTCTCCATGAAGGGCAGAAGTTAACTAGGTCTACCCATGAGGGACACACCCTGGAACAGGGACACTCAGAAGCAACCTGGCAGGAAAATGAGTGGGTGACAAAGGGCAGCAGAAGGGCATTATTCTGCTTCTCCACCTCCAGTGATGCCCATCACCTCACAAAGGTCAGCAGAGACTGTAAATGGATGATTTACCTGTGTGTTTGTAAGTCCTCAAATTCTTTTTTACTTTCAACTGCAAGTTTTTGGTTTTGGCAATGAATTAAATAAAATGTTCTCACCTGAGTCTGTTTTGCCCAGATGCCCTCTAAATTCGCTCTGCTCATGGGACCTTCCGTCTACAAATGCAAGTATCTTTGGACAAAGAGAGAGGTTGCATTCTTATGCTCCATGACACAGCTTTCCCTAACTACTTTTACCCTATAATAGCTACGTCTGTGAGCCCTGTGCACTTGCAAACTAGATGACAAACTTGTGTTCACATACTCCCGACAAACACAAGCCACAAAATCCCCAGGCATTCACCAGCCTGCTGAACAATGTTGTGACCTTCACTCTGACATAGGATAGAGTGGCTGGGGGCAGAAAGGAGTTGCTGATCTGTGATTGCTTTTGAGGCAGTGAATCATAGCCATGTTATCCCAGAACAACAGGATTGCGTATCTTCCAAATCACTGAAAATTTCAATTTCAGCCCATGAGTGGCATTGTATGACCTGTTTTGATAAGAGCTTCTACCTATCTTTCATCAACTGAAAATAACTGAACTGTAATCTGTAGACACTTTGCAGTCATATTTACCATTTCTACATCTACAGTCTTTTCTTGTTAATTAAAATCTGAAAATGAGATTTACATTATATTGTAGTATATTCAGCCTACAACTATTGTCATGAGTGACAATGTTTTTAAACCAGCATGGTCAGGAACTACAGTGGTGAGGCACTGTTTTCTCATAGAAAGAAACTATATCAGAATTTGGGGCACCAGTTTATAAGTGTTTTGTTTTTGTTTAATTTTAGAGAAAAATCACGGACTGTTGCTTCACAGGAGGTGTTAGGGGTGATGCTGTTTGCTTGGGTTTCAGCAGCTATAAAGTAAAAATTTACATGGTTTACAACCTAACTTCTGCCAGAATACACAATGAATGAAGAAGAAATACACTAAAATTTATAAGTATAGGCATGCCTTAAGGAATTGGATATCAAGGTATAAATGCTTGCTGTTCCTTAGGAAAATATATTGTTGCAATCACAGGCTACAGAAACTCACCGTTCTTCTGAAACTTGAAAGAAATCCACTTTTTGGCTACAAAATATGTGTTATTCATTTTGCCCAGGTTAACTTTATTTTTCTTTTAAAGAAGCCTTGACACTTTAAACTGGCATTTGTAAATTTAGTGTAAACCTTTGTAATATTAACCAGGTGACAAGCTGGCTGCAGAAAATGAAAAATACGACCTGTGGAATGGCCCATTTAAACAGAAGCATGAGTTAGGATTCAGTCTATTTACAAGCACTAAACAAGGTGTTCAGACATCTTTGCACTCTGCTTTACCCTAGTGCTACAGTAGTTCATGAGTTATATAAAAATTACTTTTTTCTCCCCATCTCTTTCCTAAGAAATTAATTTTAAAATTAGTAGTACTAAGTAAAAATTTCCTGAGGATAATCACTTAAATACAAAATTGAATTAGGTCTGGCCATGTTCTAACCCACTTTGCCTTTGTCTTTCACATGCCTCTGAGCAAGTAAGTTTTGCTAACATAAGTGCTGAATAAAAGTTTTGGAATTCACAGTGGAGACAGCGTATTTTAGGACATTCAATGCTGTTTACACAGAGAGTGTCTGACCTTCCAAAATCCTTTCACACATCCTTAGTGCAGAGACCAGGCAATGATTCAGGAAATGTTTTGGCCACACCTTCTGATAATTGGGAGTGCAGATGCAGCCATATTACCAGAGTGGTAAATGTGTATTGCAAAGTTAATTTGGGGAATTAGCATCGGGAAGGATGAGCAGAAAAAGCAGTCGAGTTGAAAAGCCAGAGCATGTCACTGTCTCTACTGGTGATGCACTTGTGTTATTGCTTCTGTATCTGATATTACTGTTAATTAAGGCTGCAGAAAGTGGGGCTGCTCCATTGCAGTGAAATACTGCAGAACCCGTCTGCCTTTTTGAACAATCTGCTGGAATATAGTCAGCAATTTACTGTTTTAGAATGGGCACTGTAGATGTTTCCCAAAAGGGGCACTCCTGGTGCACCAAGAATATAGTCAAAGGGTGGGAAAATGTCATGGACTCCAATGAATTCAGTTGCAGCTCTTCCTTTGTGGTAATAAAGCTGTATCTCTATCACATAAAAAACATCTTTCCAACCATTACATGGATGTCTGCCTCCCTACAGAAAGAAGAAGACAAAGTCACTAAGAACTCTTTCATGGTTGGGCACGACTCATTTTGAGTGGGGACAGCACAAGGAGAAACCCACATCCCTTTCTTTTTTTCCCTAGAAACACTGCCCTGAAAAAAAATCAAGACCTTGAAGCTGAATATTGACTGAAACCTACTTTGAACTATGAGCAAATGCCTTGCCTCCCAGTGTTTAATTCTTTCAACATTAAGGGTCATAGGAGTAGAAAGGTATTACCTAAAAGATAACCAGCTCTCTCTCCCATTTTTCCTCCTAACATAGAGCTCTGAGGCTCATGAACTTTGGCAAACATGAGAAGTCAAAAGGGTCTCTTCCAATACCAGCTGCAAAGAGGACATAAATGAAGATGGGCAAAGCATGTCAGATCTCAAATGGTAAGTGAGAGCAATAACAGTGAATGGGTGAAATTATCCACCCAAGCAGCTAAGACTAGAAATATTCCTAGGGAAATACTGAACAAGCCAGGCAGAGTATTTCAGTGCATATCAGCACAAGAGAAAAAAGTCTCCAGTGGAGAAAAATTGAAAAGCTGAACTCACATTGTGAAGGAGAATAGGATTAACAAAATTCATTCACTTTTGGATTTACGAAGTGAATAAAATGAATGTTCCAATCAAAACATTGGAAGATTGTTGCACCCAGATGAAAACTCTGCACTTGGTCATCATGTGTTCCCAACAGCTGGCAAAAGAAGGCAAGGCATCTGATTACTGTAACAGCCTTTCAAATATCTTTCATACTGATGTTGGAACATCCTGCAGAAAAAATAATTTCTAGGATTTTAAATGATTTTAAAAATGAAGTGAGTAAGGCAGTGATAACACAAACTAGAGCAGCTATAATCTCCATAAAGTGCGTGGAGGCACACCAGGCAAAGAAAAATCTGTGCATGACACAAGAACTAATGCAAAGGCTGATATAAGATTACACACTCAGCTCTGTTTAAAAGGAAATTGTGTGATAGTAGATCAAGGAAACAAATGCACACTTGTATTCAAGAAAGAGAATGAGCTTAGGCAAAAGTCCCCAACAAATCTCAGAGCTGTGAGCAGCTAACAAAATCCTCCTAGATGACAGCTTTGAAGAAAAATAGTTTTACAGGAAAGCTACTGGGCTGAGCCTCAGGAGGTTGGTGTCCCCATTGCTATGCTGCTGCACATGTTCTCTGGGACTCTGGAGGAGAAAAAAGATTCAGCAAAGCTTTCCTTTATAGAATGGGGAGAATATTTCCCTTCCCTGACATCCTTTTCCTTATATATTTATGAGGTATGAACATCTTTGCATTCTCTCTCAGCGAAACCTGCCAGGATTTACTGTGGAAAACAGCATTCAAGGGACCCCTTACAGAAGAAAGCGTGCACCAAGAGAACCATTCTGAAAACCTGCAGACTCAGAAGGAGAATATGAGGCCATGAATACCACTTACATAGAGGATGTCTTTCATGAAATTGCAGGGAGGCTGAATCCACTCACTTCCTTTCATGTCAATCTTGGTACTTTTATGCTCCACAGATTGTCAGCAGGCAAATCTTGAAACCAAAATGGGGATTCTTGAAGTCCATTGGCACACATTTAACCAAAGAGACCTCTAATGGTCCCTTTGACCTTGCTGTGAGTGGACTGAAAGACATCCCAAGGTCCATTCCAGCCCAACTGATTTAGTGACTATTGCACTATGAAAGGTCCAAATTAATGACAAGATTTCCGTCCAGCACGTGGCACAATTAGAGTCTGATCTTATGACATGGTCGGACACAAATAGCATACCACTGCGAAAGTAGTATGTCCAGCCCCACTCCTGGATATCTCCATCCATCCTGCTCCTAGCCATGGGCTCCCACTGCTCACTTTGAGATGACCTTCATACTCATGTAAGTCACACAGCAAGACACAGCAGCCCAATGAGATGGCAAAAAAGAACAAGACAGATCAGTTTCATTTGAGATCAGATGAGCCATTGTAACAGAATCAGGAGGGAAAGTTGATGGCTGTGGTGAGAGATGGGGAGGGGAAAAGGGGAGGATGGAGAAGGGAGGAATCAGATGAAAAGTTACCACGGTTTCCCCCTTTAGTCGCTGGTGAACTTGTACATCAGCTTGGCCATATTGTGAGAATGTATCCTAAAAAACCTAGTTAATTTAGATCTACAATTAATCTCAAAATTATCCCACTCTACCTATATCCTATCAAGAAGTTTGCAGTGGGCAGGGGTTTTTGAACCTCAGCAGAACTCCAGACTCAAGAACTGAGTACTGGTGACAACGACACAGGGCAGAAAAAGCTGTTGCTCTTGTGTGCTGTATGATGGCACTGCAACATGGTAAAAGCAAAGTTGGGAAAATGAGAATGGTAGAAAGAACCTAGTCTGAAAGGTTTGATCCTTCACTACACAGACATAGGGTTATGAGTCGGGATGGAAGAGAACCACAACTTTCCTCTCAAGGAAAGGACTTCACTGTGCCTCCAAGACAGAGCTGGCTCACAGTTTGTCAGCAGCAGAGGCTAACTGAAATATTGGGGCAGCTCAGAACAGATGGTGAGGCTGTGTGGGACAGGCAGGTGTTGGCAGAGGGAAGCTAAGGCAGTTACCACTGCCGCCTCTCCTCTGCTACCTTCTTTCCTGCCAGGCCCAACTAGCAAAGTCAGTCTTCTTTTCATTGCCTATTACTTCTCACCAGAGGCAGGTTTATTTTCACACCCCCTGGTTCAGCCAATGACACTGCTCTCACACAACAGGACAATGATCTGCCCTTTCTGAGGGGCTTGCTTTGGTGCCCATTACAGGCAGCTGTCAGCTTTATTTTTCCCCAAAGCCAGCCCTTTTACTAAATCTATTCCTACCAAGAAGTGTAAATATGAAGAGGAGAGTACACACCTACTCACACTACAAATTCTAGGTTTTCCATCATCAATGTCCTGACTGATGATGTCCTCATTCCCTGAATATACACAGTGCTCCAAATTATATACTTTCCTCTTTGATTTATTCTGAATGGGGCAACATGAAGACTGCAGTGCAGTGCTCCATAACTTCATATCAGGATATGTCTTTCTTCAAATGTTCTTCTTCATATGTTTTTCTGTAACTTGCCTGTTATAGAAAACAACTTTGTGTGTGCTTGTGTCTGATTCCCAAGATTATGCAGCAAAAAAAGCCAACCCCAAAATGCACTACAAGAGCTATAAATGGAAACCAACCAGTCTTTGATGCAGGAAAAATTGTACATTGAGGCAAAATCTCAGGACAATCTACAGTTGCTCAGGTCATGATGAGTGGTACAAAAATATGAGTGACAGTGGACATGCAGCTTGCTATGCAGAGGAACACATGCTATGTAGCAATGGCTTTGTGAGTAAATGCCGTTTAGGGACAGTCAAACTAGAGACACAAAAGACTGTAAGAAGTGACTGCATAGCAAGGAAGAATCTTTCCAGACAGAACAATCCCAGAGCTGAAAGTATACACTTTGTATTATTAAGGAAAATTTAATCCCAAAGACTGACAATTACTCACTCTACACTAATAGGGATGGATTTAGATCACCATGCTTTCTTCTAAATTTGACCTTCTTCACACCTTACAAGCATTTAAGGCCGGGTTTTCAAAGTGAATCTCTTCTAAAGGGTTGCTGTGACCACTATGCTAATGTGGCAGCAGTGGCTGGCTCCTCTGTGCTCTTGAATGGAGAAACACATGCATCTCCTTGGGCTACCTAGAAATGGAGAGGACTTTCTGTTCCCATTGTCTGATCAATGAAGTGCAGCCTGAAGGAGACTGCATGGTTTAGGAATCTGAAGAGAAAAGAAGTTTTGAGGCTCTCTCTTGCTCATATCTGGCAGCTGTGAGGCCAGTAGAGCTTAATACCAAAAAGGATTGGAAAAAGGACCACCTTTTAGGGCAGTGAGGGGTAGCTGACTAGGGAAAAGTGAATTCAAAACAGTCTGGTTCATATTAGGACCGTGCACAGGTTGTGAGCACTGCTGACTCTGACCATGTCTGAAAATAAAATTGTGTCCCTTCTGGTCGCTTTAATGTTGTATACTGCCATAGTCCATTTCTATTATTTACTGATTGCCCTCCAGTTCTTCCTCTCCCTGGTCTGAATATGTGGGATAATGCTTGGTAGGAATACAAACCTTTCTTTGGTTCAGCAGAATGTATTGGTTTCTCAGCCACTACGGGCTGTTTACTTTATTCTCTTCATTGTTTGCAAGTGGCACCAGTTAGTGCTAACACAAAAGAGCAGCCCTGTGGGCAGCACCACTGCAGCAAAGCTCCAGCAGATGAGCTGGGACCACTTTTGCCACGGGATGGCAAACTGGTGCCTCTGCTTGCCTGCCCTGCCCTCCAGCTGTCCACCCCAAAGCCACAGAGAACATTTCTGTCCCTCAATGATACCCACTTCCCAGTCCTACATGTTCATCTGATCCACCAGAGAGGAAAGTTTGGAAAGATTGTTGGAGAGGACTGGCGTGGCAACACATGGCCCTTTCTATTTTGGGGTGAAAGCCTCTGGTGGATGGGAGACCGTGACAGCTGGGGCAGTAATGCCTTCTCTGACCAAAAGGGTTTTCACACTGAATGAGTGAGCTAGACCTGTTTGGGATACAAGGACAGGGTTGCTGCTTGAGCAAGTCATTCCTTCAGAACAGATATGCAGTTCATTCTTGCTAAGAAAAATCACTAACGTGACTTTTCAAAGTTTTTCCCTCCTATAAGGTCAACTCAGAGAAGAGTTCAGCAAGCCCACAGCTGTATTTCTTTTCTCTGGATGAATGGCTACCCTAAATTGTTAGTGAGGTGCAGTTTAAGAGAGTTGGTAATAGATTTGCCAAAGATTTCTTCTCTGTAGAATCGATATTAGCTTGTACTCATAATAGCATTTCAAACTATCGTGTTTGAAAGCCCTGACCATATGGGCCAGGAAATGGCAATGTGATTAGCATTTCTCCTCTGCTGGCCCCCAGTATGCTACCCTGTGGCTATTACAGCCATCTATTTTGCATTCTGGCTCCCCTGTGATATCAACAATAAACAGTAAACAGTGCACTTGGTAATAACTTCTCCAAAGGAAAAAGAAAAAAACCCAAACCAACCAACAAACAACCCTCAGCAAAAAAGCATAATGTAGACACACTCTGTAGGAGTTTCCAAGATGGTTTGCAGCAGTTACCCAGGCATCAATGCCAAATAAAATTATCTGAGTGGTAGAAATAGGTCCCCAAACAGCTGCCACCAGCTGTAGCAGGCCAAGATAGAAATAATGAAAGGAAGATTTTTTTTCCCTGAGCATTGCAAGAAATGGAAGCAGAAATACATAAAGTATCTGCACCTTCTAAAGACTCTTTTGTTTCACATAATCTTTATAGAAATTTACATATGTCACCATCTGCTGGCACCCTCCATTACTGCATCTCAATATTATGTTACTCTACAAGAAGATGATTCATAAAATTCCAATGACTGTGTTTAGAAAAGAGTGGATTGAAGATGTCAGTGTAATGAAAATAGCGAAATTGGGGTGAAACCACCAGAGCCTGAGATTAGTTTGCAAAAGTTCAGCCCATATTTTCTCCAGAAGAACCACACAAGAGGTTTTAGAAAGCCATGCCTGAGAATGGGAAAAGGGATTGCCATGCAGTGTAACTTGCTATGGAATGATAGAGGGATTTGTTTTATTGCTTGGTATGGATGAGCGAAAGGAGGTCTACAGGCAGCCAGGGATGAACAAACACTTTAATCAGTTTGCTGTCCAGTTCCTAGGACCCTTTCTTTTGCCTTTCCATCCTTTTTGCTTTACATCTGCCTGAGTTCTTGTCCAAACTCCAATCCTGCAGTGACTAATTTCAAATTTTTTTACAGCAGTCTTCTTTGGCTTCTTTTGAAGGATGGCTGGAATCTCCACCTTGTAACTCTTTTGATAAATCTGTTGGTAAATCTGCCTAGTAATGCTTTCTTTGTCCAGAGACAAAATTCTTCACGTGGATCAGTGTAATGCTCACAAGCTAACATTGTGTAATGGTGAATACAGGGAGCCTTACAAGTTTAATATAAAATAATCTTCCATAAATTAATCTCTGAGTGAAAATATCATGTAAAAAAACACTTAAACCTGGCACTTGACAGATTTTTTCTCCTGCATACATGGGTTTGTTATGTCCATCTACCTAGCGCTTTTTTCAAAGCAAAAAAAAGTTGTACTTTGAACTGCAGGGAAGTGATGGGGCACCCAGTGAAGATCAGTTGGGTAATATTTCCTTCCAGGTAAATTTACTTCTGAACGTCAAGGGGGAAATGGTGTTGGTCAAGGTGAATTTACCTTGGAGAGAAACTGGAACGTTGTTTTCATTGTATTTTTTCTTTGGGATAGAAAACACTTCCCAGATCAAGAGAAAAAACCTGTTTTATTAACAATGAAGACCTGACACTAAAGAAGCATGAAAAAAAAAAAGTGAACAGCAGAACGGAAATCTCAGAGAACAAAATGTCAGAAATACACCACACTTGCTCAGTTTTGTCATCTTTCTCATTACCTCTGAAATGAACAACAAGGTGTCTCTCAGTAATAAAAAAGGAGTTTGGGGATTTTTTTTTGGTGAGGGTGGTTTTGATGGAATTTCCATCCTCACACTCCAGGCTTGAACTCAGCAGCTAAAAACTGAGACTTCAAATCACCTCTTTAATCACCAGTTTAGACATTAGTCTATTAGTCTTTGTCCAGGTTTCATTGTATATATTTTACATGATTTGTGTTTCTTCCCTTTTTTGTGTGTGTGTGTGTTTTTTACATTCAGGGCACATGCTTTAAGCTTCAGATAAGATCTGAAGATAAGAGTTAAAATCTGTACTTTATTTTAAGGAACAAGTCACGTTTCAGAAACAGCTTTATCTAGAAAAGAATTGGAATTTTTCCATAGCTAATCACGTTTCTGTTGTATTCAGCCAAAATGTCACACAATGGCATCTATAGGGGAGACGTTGTCAGTGACCTTTATACTACCTTGAAAAAGCAGTAGAAAGGGCTTTTTGCCCATTTGCTCAAGGAAAGAAGAGAGGAAACAACTCCGAACTCCTTCATTAGCAGTTGAATCTTCATTTACTTCTTAACAACAGTCCTTGCCCAGAGTAGGTAACAAGCATCCCAGACAAGGAAAAGAACCTAAATAAAAGAGGGAAAAAAAAAAAGAAAAAAAAAAAGAGCTGAGAAAACTTTAGAGTAAAGCTGCATTGTTTGTGGCATTAAAAGACACGGGTTTTTGCAAGCTCAAATATTTTGCTTTTTCTTCATGAGTCCCTCCACACAGGGCGACATAACCGTGAGTGCTTCACTGTTCAAAACCAAAATTAAGACCAATTTGCACAGTGCTGTAGATTAAACAAGAGAAAATGTTAGGCAATTAAGTGCTAATGATTCAAGCTGGGTGCTTATGTTTTGTATTGCTTGCCTAATAATGTTAGCATTTAAATGGTCAGCTTTGAAGTTAACAAACAGCCCATTAAGATGCAACCAGGGAGTTGTGGGCTCTTTGGGTGCTATTGTTTCAGTCTGGCTAGCTGCAGACTCAACAAAACAGCAGCGATGGGATTTACTTAGTGAAGACTATTTTTGCAATTGGAAGAGCTAGAAGTTGGTGGAGGTTTTTTGTTTTGTTTTTGGGTTTTTTTTTCTTTTAGTGAAAGCTTGTATTATTGAGAACACAGCATGTGGGAAAAGCCTAAATCTACTCATTTTCTTCTGAGTCCTGGGATTTCTATTGTCCCTGCTGACTGCTTAAATACAAATCAGTTGGTTCCCAAGCTCTGTACAGTGATCATCCTGCTGCAGCCATCAAAATTCTACCAGACTGATGACTCCAAGCTGGTGTTTCTTGCAGGGGTTAATATAAAAATGTACTCCTGGCAGTAAAAGTTAAAGGAGGTTCAGTGATGAAAATTGCATCACGTAACGAGAGATCCTCAAAGCAGCGGCTACATAAAGGACAGAAATAAAATATAATTGTCAATGGAACAGAATATTATCCAGGATAATGGGCTCCTGCAGATGCAAGAACAGCAAGGCAAAACCAAAGCATTTATGGAAAATAAATGACATGGTGCAGCTCAGGTTTGTTCTTCTTCAAAGTGCACAACATTGATCCTGTAGCAATGGTCTCTTATTCCAACTCATTGATGTAGACTTAATTATTTTATGTAATAGAGGCTGATGTGGGAGTTACTTACTGTGCCTCTGTAGACCTATTGCATTAGGAGTGCCTCAGAAGAGAAAAGCACTGTGGATTTCTGTGCCTGGATTTCATCAAGCATTTTGTTATCCCTACTGTGACTGCTATTCCCAGTACTTTCCATGTGGTGTTAACCAAGGAGAGCTAGTTTTCCGCTGTCAAAAGGCAAGTGCTGTGACAGTGTGATGTTTCCTGGTGGCAACTGTAAATATTGACATTTTAGTCAACAACAATTGATGCAACACATTAAGTGTAATGGGGCTTTTTCACTGAATTTAAAGTGAATAATTTCAGGCCCTGTTTGGTGCATTAGGAGGAATAGAACTGTTCTTTATCTGGCTTTGTTTTCTGATGTACTCAATATGATGTATAAATGCCAGAACAACCTCCTAGTAAAACTGTATTACTTGGTTTTGATCTTTTGTGGCCTGCTAAAGGGCTTATTAAACATGCCACAAAATATGCACTGCTAGGTCTCACATCTTAATTGAAGAAATAGGTGGTCTGGATATTTAACAGACTTCTGTGTGTCAGAAATATGAAATAGTGAGCTAGTTCTTAGAAACATAAACCAGGTGTACTGAAACAATGCGTTTCAGTTATTCACTTTCTATCTCCATGGTCATTATGTCATTTCTGTAATTTATTGTAGGGTTTTTTTCTGAGAAATGTTAAATACAACATAGCTATTTATTTTGGTCTACTGTTCCATCCTGGGTTAACTTAGGGAGAGTAGCCTTCTACATATTACCACCCACACGTGACATGACCAGCAAAATGATGGTCATTTTAATGCTGTGTGGGCTGTGTGTAGCTGCACAAAAGAACATAGATTTGGTCCTCTGTGTCTTATACAGAAACTGAATGCAAAATCTTAGGGGGTTTTGTAAAAAAGAAAAAAACACACAGACAAAAAGAAATCCAGGATACCATAATGATATAGGTAAAGGGAGATCAATAGTGTGATTAAAGGACTAGGATCCCACTGGGTTTTTTCCAAGTGTCTACAGCCATTATCGTGAATGCCTGATGATTTTTTGACTAGAACAATTTTAATTGGGTAGGTGTCTGAGGGAGTCTTGTAAAGCCTGCCTTTCCTTTTTTTATTTTTTTTCTTTTGACAGTGGAATTAACAGCATAAGGTCAGCTCTGTGACCTTGTGCAAGGACAGTCAACAAAGCACCCACCTCTGTCAAACCTTTACACAAGATCATAGTGGAGATTACTCACCTGCAACTTGAATTTAGCCTAAATTGCTCCTAGAGGGGCTGATGACCACTTTTTAGTGCAATCTATTTATTTTTTGCCATATATGATGTTTTTGTCTCTTGCTAACACATGACAATATGTGTTTATTCATTCTGAACAACTTGGTAGGCCTCTTATATTTACTTTAATTTCTCTGGCACTGTAAATGGCCACTGTACGGATGTCACAAGTAATGTAGATTACTGCAGTTTTTCCATACTCTTTATTATGTGTTGCAGCATTTTCAAATGGCAGTCACAATCTGGAGTCTGCCTCTGAGTTCCAAGAAAGGCCAGTCATAAATTAGCTGTGCCTGTCTGCCTGCTAAAATCATGTGAAAGCTGGGAACTACTGCACTGGCTTCTGTAACACTTTCTCATGACCATACCTCACTTGCAAGTTTTCTGTCCCAAAGATGCAAATTCTTTGTTTTGCAGCATCTTGATGGGGGGGCTGAAAAAGCTTCTTGAGGAGCTACAGACCACCAGAGTACATCTATTTTTCTTAGCACTCTTCCCAGAGACATAATTTTCAATGCACTCCACTCCTGACACATTTATCTACTGAATGACTAGTGTACTCTACACCTCCTCTTCTTCAAGTCTTTTCTCCTGTGCCAGAATATCAGACTGTAGGATTTACACAGCTGCTGGGAAGAAGTGATAAAACAACATTCCAAAGACCAGCTTTCAGGTGGGAAGGCATAAGCAGCCTGTGAGAGTGTGGCTGCATGGCATGCACAAGTTTCTCTTGCTAAATTTGCTGTTGAACACACTCACAGATGTACCTCCTCGGTGATGACGTCACACTGTAGAGAATTTACAAAGCTTTTCAGAAAAGAGGCCTTATTGTCTTTCCTGTGTGTGAAAGTCCTGCCTTGAGCATGTCCCAGGCTTTCTCCAAGCTTAGTCCTTGATTTCTGCCTTTACATGGTTAGGGGCTTATTTGCTTACAATATCTGAAGGTGCTCCAGATCTCCCTATCAGCTGAAAAACTCTCTGTGCCATTATTTCTGTGTGCTGCACTTACTTGGCCACCCGAGTTTGCCACTCTCCATCACAAGGGACAGCGGGCCTGATTCCTTCCATGTGGAATTTCTGCAGTACTCAAGAGAGGGTGGATCCTGCCTTGCAAGGCTGAAGCCTACTGTCTTCAAGCCAAGAAAGTCAGTCTAGGATGGTATGGTTCTTCTCCAGCCCCAGCACTGACCTGTTCAATATTCAGACCTTGAAGAATGACCAACAGTGCTTATGGAGGATAGAACAGTTAGCATTTGACACATAAACATAACCAAACCCTTCTCTATGGCAACTGCTGACTGTCTACTCTCAACAAGTATAGAAAAAACTGCATATAGCCATCTCTTAATTGGCCTTATGCTACGCAAGGAGATACAAAACAATTCATATACAGTCAGAACTTGCCAAAAATGCTGCCACCAAACCACCACTAGTAATGAATTTAAAATAAAAAAGGCAGCTATTAAAATATGAATTTCTATGTTTTCTGTTTTACTCAAGGCAGAAAAACAATTCTAAAATTCTTCTGATGTTTTAGTTTATCTAATCTTAACAGAAAACTAGGTGTGCTGCAGTTGTAGTTGAAACTCAAAAAGATGTCAACAAAGACCATTCATCCACAAAACACACTTTAAAAATGTAAGCTAGGTGTTTCAAAATGTTGCTTTCTAGGGTAAAGTTATACCAGCCTAGCTGTATTCTCACTGGAAGCAATGGAACGGTTGGCATTGGTGTCAGTGGAAATGGCTTAGTAGGTCTAACAGTTGCAGCACTGTGTGTAACAAGTTAAAATGAGCTCAGAAAGCAGAAAATTGGAATTTCACAAGCCACTCTCACCCTCTGCTTCTTCAGATGACTAACTCTGCATCACTGTCTGCTTGGATGTCATTCAGTGCTTTCACTTTTTTGTCCAGGTCGCTCCTGGTTCCACCACCTTTCATTGCTTACCTCTACCATCAATAGATTTGCAATATCTTCACACAAAATGGCTGGCTCCCAAGATCCCATCCATTTGGAATCACCAGTGGCTGGAATTGAGTAACTAAGTTTTAAAAACAGAACTCTCATGAACAGTTTATTTATCAGCTTAGTAAGAGGGAGGTAAAATGGGAGAGGCAACGGGCCCACAGCAAACCCTGGGCCTTTGGAATACCTGTGGTACTGATGTTAGAGGCACCTGCAGTGGAGGAGAGCCCCCCACGGTGAAGTGTGATAGCTGAGTGGGAAACCAGCTGTGCCTGTGACATTAGAGCCCCTCTGCAACTGAACAAACATATCAAAGGGCTGCATCAGATTGTGAAAAGCAGAACTACTTGAGGCAATTCACTTGGCTGCTGCCACTCTGCTTTGATTGATATGAACAAGCCTTATCTTCAAAAATATATACAACTAAAGTGAGTATTTCTAGAATCACTTCAGATTGCATCTTAGAAAGGAGGAAAATTTTGCCTCCTCCCTGCCCCTCCTCCTCCTCTTATGTTTCTTCCACTCTGGAAAAGTCTTATGCACGGCTAAAACATATGCTAAATGTGGGAGGAAAAAAAGGTACCTTCCAAATCTTCATGTCTTTGACAGCAAAGAAGCTGTATATATCCCTGTTCTTTAAAAATATGAATTAGGGCTGAAGAACTACCACTCCAAAATCTCCTACCTTTTGACAGATCACTTTTGTTTGTGGTGGCTATGGTTGTCAGCAGCAGCGTGTCCAGCTCGGAACAGTATTTGGTATTGGAGGGAAGGACCGCCTTTTTTCTTTTGGAGAGGAAATCCAGGAGGAGAATGACTGTCCATGCACAGCTGTGCATGTATCTGCAGTTTGGCTCATCTAATATTGCAATAACTGTCCTTGGACAGGACAGATCTTGCACTCTACAAGATGGAGTTGCACATTCCAGGGTGGAACCCCTCCCTACATCTATCTCAGCATGGAGACTCAACTCTTGGTCCAGATATAGGAACAGTGCTAGGGGATACTGCAACTCTTGCAGTATCAAAACATTTCCTCCCACAAGGTACATTGAATGTGATTGTGTCTATACAGGGAGTGAATTCTGTCCTCTATTTTCTTAATAGGTATTAAATTAATTTCTAAGAATACTAAAAAAAAATTGGTTTTGAAAGCTGATTCTAAGAAAAAAATTCTAAATATTGGGGGCTGACTACAAAAGCTTTAGGGAGAAAAAGAACAAGAGACCAATAGCCACAGGAAGACAGAAAAATGCAGCAGATTTTGAGTAAGAAAATAAGTTCCCTGAAAGGACAGCTGTAACTGTATTTAAAAGTAAAGAGGAAAAAAGTAGGCAACAAAATAAAGAGAACTGACTCTAGGTTAAAGACAATTCACACGGGTTGGCCAATCTAATTCAATTGCTGTGTTGGTGGTCTTTAAATAAAGGTCAGACAAAATTGTACCAAAATCCACAGGGGGATTATTAAAATGCTTATTTAAGACAGTGGTTTGCCCGTGGGAGACAGTGCTAGTTTCATTACATTTCTAACAGTATTTAATTAGTTTATTATTGCATTTGGAATTACTTTCTTAGAGAATTTTGTCTTTTTGTACTGTTCAATACTCTTCCATCCACATTTCTTGCCAAAGCTGCAACAGAAACATAATTTTTTGAGTTTAAATTCTATATCTTAATATTTGCATCTTATCAAAGCTCTCAGGCCTCACCAATAAGTTCCTATACAAATAATCAATCAAAATATTACCCTCTGCACCATTTGTCAGTGCTCATCTTCTGCCCCTGATATTGGAGTGTCATGCACTCCATGCACTTCAGAACCTTGTCCTTCCAAGATTGATGATGAAACCATGGCTGTTTACCCTTTGGAAAGCTTAGTTATCAAGCACAAAGTGACAAAAATATTTATCTAGGATGGTCTGCTGACCTTCTGTTCTCACAGAAGCTGGATAATTGGAAAACATGTGCAGTAATACAGTCTGTAGGGCTGCACAAGCACAAGAAGTCTGTGCAGCTTCTGCATGTAACCTACACAGAAAACAAAAACCTTTTGGAGCAGGAACAGCATTGTTGGATATTCTCCTTTTTTCTGTAACACACAACAGTGCTTTAAGTCAGGGACACAAGCTTGTACACAGTTTCCCAGTGGCTGAAATTGCTCAGTATCTCCTTGCTAAGATACCTCATCTCCTTAGCCAGTAAAGGGAGAAGCTGAAACCTTCCAAAAGAAAGTCCTGTATGTGACTGCAGTACATCCAAAGAACTTTTTCCCCCCAGTCTTGCAGCCCATGGCTTTGCAGCTGGACCATTTAAAGCCTCCAGATAAGATTCTTTAGCCTTCTGGTATCTAAAGGGTCTATAGGAGAGCTGGAGAGGGACTTCTTACATGGGCAGATATTTGCAGGGAAAAGGGGAATGCCTTTAAATTGAAAGAGGATAGGTTTAGATTGTATATGAGGAATAAATTCTTTACTGAGAGATTGGTGAGACACTGGTACAGGTTGCCCAGAGAAGTTGTAGATGCTCCATCCCTGGAACTATTCAAAGACAGGTTGGATGGGGGTCTGAGCAACCTGCTCTAGTGAGAGGTGTCTCTGCTATGGCAGAGGGGTTGAAAACAGGGTGTTCCTTAAGGGCCCTTCCAACTCCAGCCATTCCATGATTCCATGATTCTATGAATGCATGAACATAATGGTCCTGTGAAAGGCTTAGGTTGGAAACATTGCACTCATTACACTAAGCAGCTTAAAACACATTTTTGAGACTCAAAAGGGATTGGCCCACACAGGTCTCCTTCAGAAACTTCTCTTCCTCACGTTCTTTGGGCAGCCTTCAGCTCTCTGTCAGCACCCAGCCCCATCAGCCAGCTCAGTGCTGAAGGCACCGAGGGGCTGGAGGACACTACTGGGCTGTTGTCACTGCCCATGTGACATGATGTAAACCAGAGGCAATGAGCACTCCATGAGAAACATGAAGTTAGCTGATGCTTTGCTGATAATTGCTCTCCTATCCCATTATGGTGTCCAATACCAGAGTGTGTACAGGATTTGAGCTTGTTGGATGTAACGTTGTTTCAGACAGCTCATCCTGTTCTCTTGGCAGTGAAGTTGTTGCCCTCTACAAGAAACAGGCTGAACTATACCTAAAAGTGGCGAAGCTAAGCTTGCCTTGAGGTAAGTCTCTGATACCAAGGAGGAGAAGATATTTTTTAGGAGTTCTGGTGTGGAAAGTGAACCTTGGTTTATGACGAAGAAATCAGATTCAACAATAATTTATAATGGAGGTACAAAGACCAAGTACCTTGATGTCCTGGAAGAGTTAGATGTTCAGTTCAACCTGGTGTGTGTATTGTAAGATCTAACTGGGACTTCCAAGACAAAAATTCTCAGGATGTGAACAATCCAGTCTCCGTTATCATTACTGTGAGTTTAAGCTGAATTTTACACAGGGCCTGAAATGGCAGCACTGTTGGGTCCTTGAAATGCTCATTATGATATAAATATATAAGGAGCCCATCAACATACAGACCTACTTTAGGGTTGAAACTACTCTGAAAATTGTCCTTTAAGGCAAAATTGATTTTGTAATATGTGAGTTCTGTAGGGAACATTTTCCACTTTTTTTTTTTTTTTTTTTTTTTTTTGTAGGGAGTGTGCAAGTTGGTCTCTATCTTTCACAAAATGGTATTTGATATAAACTATTATTAGCTGCAAAAGATCATCTGTTCAGTGAAACATGCTCATTTTCTGGTCCTAAACTGTCTCTGCTCCCTAGAAGCAACAATCCCACAGTAATTCAGAATACAGGCTGTGCTAATGTTATGCTTGATGCACATATTTATCAATCTGATAATTATGCTTAAAATAAGGCAGGGAAATAAAAAGGCTGACTGAGATAGAATTCTGATCAAATGCTAGAGGCAGACACAGTCCAGGTCTGCTAGCATAGAGTTTTACAAGAAAACAGAAAGATAAAATGCAATTTTACATTTTATTCGGTGCTGTTTATTCAGCTCTTTTTCTCCAAGCATCATTATCAATATTTTGAAGTTATTTATGTTTCCATTTCTCAAGGAACTTGGGCTTAGTCAGCAAACCTTTCCCAGAATACAGTATTTTTCTTTTTTATAGTTTCTCACAGATGTTTTAGGATGAGATATTGATTATCCTGCAAATGGACAAGAAAGCAGTTGCTTTTGAACCAGAAAGTTGTTTTCCTCATTACGGTTCTAAACCACTTGCTGTTTTTTTAAACCTATTCAATCTCCTGGTTATGTTTCACCAGCTTCCCTTCAGGGTTGTTTTTTCTTGGCCTCTCCTCTCTCAAATCCTTAAAGTTGCAAAACTCCTGGGATATTTCACTATTCTATTAATGCTGCACAGAGCTGAGTGAACTAAGGGATAATGTGTGTGTTTCTTTCTATATATGTTTGAAAAAGTTAATGATGCTGTGACACTGCCACTCAAACATTATTGGTGATATGTTTTTTGTGGTGGGCTGACCTTGACTGGCCACAGGTGCCTACCCAGCTGCACTTTTGCTATCCCTTCTCAACAGATGGGTGAAAAAATAAGACAGGGTCGTGATACAGACAGGGAGATCACTCACCAATTACTGTCATGGGCAAAACAGATTCCACTTTGGGAAAATGAATTTAATTTATTGCCAATTAGAGTAGGATAGTGAGAAAAGTAGATAAAACTAAAACACATTTTCCCCATCCCTCCTTCTTGCTACGTTCAATTTTACTCCCTCACTCCTGACTCTTTTATTGGAGAGAGTAGGGAGGGAGGAATGGGGGTGGGGGTTGTGCTAAGTCCATAACATTTCACTTCCGCTGCTCCTTCCTCTTCCCTCTTCCCTTGCTCCATCACGGGGTCTCTCCCATGATGTACAGCTCTTCAGGAGCAGCTCCAGCATGGGTGCCCCGTGGGCAGCAGCTCCTTCCATTCAACATGCTCCTGGCAAGGGCTCCTTTCCACTGACTGCAGCTCCCTGCAGGGCATGTCCACCTGATCCTCCATGGGCTGCAGGAGGACGACCTGCTCAATTACATCCTTCTCCAGAGGCTGCAGCAGAACCTCTGCTCCAGCATCTGGAGCACCTCTTGCCCCTCCTTCCTCCCTCACCTTGGTGTCTCCAGGGTTGCTTTTTGCACATTTTTTTTTGCACTCCCCTTTCTCACACAGCTGTTGCACCAAATTTTCCCACTCTTTGTAAATATGTTATCACAGAGATGCCACCAGCACTGCTGAGGGGCTCAGGTCTGAGTAGCAGCAAATCCTTTTTGGAGCCAGCTGGAAATGTCTCTGGCCCACATGGGGACCACTCCTGATTCCTTCTTAGAGATGCCACTCCTGCTGCCCTCCCTGCTACCAAAATCATGCAGCATAAACCAAATGCAATTTTTTAAAGACTTCAACAGAGTATTTGGCTTGGAATGTGGTGGTCATCAAGAACACCTTTGAAAATCTTAGAAGTCTGATTTTCTGTCACTGATATCAAAATACTGTGAGCTGAATCTTTAGAGAAAAGTAGAAGGTTAAGAACAAAAGCTAATGCAAGTGTCTTGTTTTCTTGTTAAACCAAGAAGCATTGTCCTCCTGAATAGGTAATTCACAGCCCTACCAGTTTCCTGTTTGCACTAGATACAGATAAAGCTGGAAGCTCATGGGTTTAAAAAGCAAAGGAAACATAAGGGACAGGGAAGTAAGGGCTGAAATATCAGAAGAACATATACATAAAAGCAAATGGAGGCATTTTGTGCATCTTTGACCTCACAATGCGATCTGTGTACTCACAGAGTAAATATGAGGCAGCAGTAGTTTTCTGAAGTTTCTGAACTAGAAAATTCATTGTAAGCATTCCCTTATTTGAATTTTATAGCCAAACTTTTTTTTTGTTTCCCAACTGCTGCAAACTTTTATAATAGGCACCTCTATTTTTAAGTGAAAATGTGTGAATGAAAAAAAAATCTTAGCACCTTCAGGCTTTGTGTGGCTGATGAGGTAAAAATTGTTTTTAGCAGAAAAAAAAAAAAGTTTCTACTAGGAAGAGATTTAACATCCAGAGGCTGCTGTTATAATAACCCACAAGTGTTGTAGCACAGTATCACAGACCATCTAATGTCATCATCATTCTCTTACACAGGCGGTCCTGGGCTCAACATTTGCCTCACGGTAATAAACATGAAAATCAAGGTCTGTGAAGTTACATTTGTGTAAAAACTGTGTCGTTAGAGGTTGTCATTTAGAAAAATGATGAATGGAATCACAATATTCTTTAGAAGTGTCCTTGAAGGAAGCTTGAGGCATAGCATCTCCTATAATCAGTGGTTCCTATAATCAGTGGTTCCTAAAATGACCCCCTTAATGGATGACTGACAAAAGCACAGGAAGGAAAAAGCATTTTACATCTTCTTACCTATTCTGTGATCTAGACTAATAGTTTTCTACTGCAATACTCTATGCCATGCTTCTGGTCAGCGAGAAGGAAGCACATTCCAACTCACAGACGGGAATAAAGCAGCTCAGCAGGGTCCGGCATGAGCCCTGGCAAGGGCTCTCTAGGAGGCAGCACTCTGCCTTGCTGCACACCCATCGCTGTGGGCAGCTTTACACCTCTTCCCTTTCCTTTTCTCTGTTTACGGTGGGACTGTAATTGACCCCGGCTATTTCACACCTCCTTTTCCTTCCTGAAAAGTGATTGAACAGCTTCCAGGCTCTGATAGGACCCTGTCTCACCATCAAGCTGACACTCATACATCAAATCCTTTGACAGGCCACTTTATAAATACAAATGTTGGAAGAATTTGGAGAATTTGACAAGCAACAAATGTTTGTCTTGGTTAAAATTTTAAGCTAACCAAACCAAACTGAAAGCATTCACACCTGTTTTCCTCTTCTTTTCTGAGGTATGCTCCAGGCTGAGCTGTCAGTGTAAGACAAAGACCAACCAGTGAACATAATATAGAGAGCAGTAGGAATTATTTTGATCTTTCAAGAGAGGACATTCTCAGATAAAGAAGAAGATCGAGCAGGTGAAAATTCTGTTTCCCCTGAGGTGTTTTGAAGGTCTGGAAAAGCACTTAGTGTATTGGACTGCCCATGAGAGTCTGGAGGGAAAGTCAACTCGGGAGTGGTGACTCCAAGGGTACACCTAATTTTGGGGCTAGGAGTAATTACTATGTTACTCCTTCTACATACTGCATCACTAAAATCTCACAGTGTGAGCCACTAATTGAATGATACAAATAACTGATTTTTGTACACACAAAGTGAGTGAAATAAATGAAAAGTCTTAGCGTAAATTAGCTTAGCCTGAGTGGTTTTAGCAGTTATGCAAAACTGAAGCAGGAGATCAGAGAACCTGCCCCAATACATAAAATATTAAGTAGCATTAATTTATTAATAAATTAGCAAGTATTAAATACATGTGGAGATATGTATGTGTGTTTGTGTTTACATCCATAAGACCACAATACAATAGTAGCATTCTGTTTTAATTTTTTTTTAAATTCAACCTCACAATGGATAAAGTTGATGAAAATTTGAGGATATCAGGTTTTATTTTTTTTTAAAGGAGCAATTCTTGCAGCATATGAAGCTCTATCTCAGTAATACTCTTTCCTATTTATGGTAAGTAGTCTATGTGGCAGCTCTTCAGAGCAGAACTGGAACAAGTCTCAGGTTGGGTGACACTGACATGGTTCTCTGACAAGATGACCCACTCAAAAGTAGTGTCATTAAAAAGAATGTGTCATTTTCTGACACAACCAAATACAGGATTTTGCCTACCAAAAACTAGAAAAAAAGCACTCTACCTGGAACATTTCTCATTTCTCTCAGAACTCCAATAGAAGCCCCCATGATTCCTCCCTGCTACCAAATTATTTTTGGCTTTTAAAACTTTACTTTTCTCTTTAGCTTCTGATTATTAACTCTCCTTGTAAACTGCTTTGTAAAACTCTGCATGGAGGACAGAATATAAAAATGAATTGCATTGAGTTTGATCCAAACCTCATTTGACACAAAATTACACTGAGGTTTTGGGCTGCCTTTTTTTCTACCTCCACATCTTTAAGTCTGGCTGGCAAGCCAAATCATTTCTGTTTGCTATCATAAAGGCTAAATAAAAGGGCAAACAACTCAATGCTTTTTCAATGAAATTCATGTTGTTATTTCAAAACATAGTTCTCCTTTGTCAGTCCCCACCCCCACATACTCATTCACACACAACACCACTTGGGTTGCTCGTGTCTTTGCATATTACAGTCTGCAGAAATTTCAGAATAAGGTTCTACCTCTTTAGGTAAACCTGATTGCTGAAGAAAGAGCGAGTCTGTTGGAAAATTAGCCTTTATTTACAACACTGACAACAGTCAAAAGATGCAGCTTCGTGCTATTGTGCTGAGGTTATTACCTTCCTAGTAGCAAATCTCAGGACACCCAATTAAAGTTAACTTGCAGTTTGCAACAAGCAGCCTGTAAAGTTTGCTGGAAAGGAGCTGTCATATTGTCATTCAAAGTACTTTATATTAAACAGCACAAGACAGCAACAAAACATCTAATTATCTGATTACACTGCAAGAATAGTTTCTTACATGCGCTGAATTTTGCATATCATCAATGAATACAGACTGTGTGCGTCAGTGACTCACATAAACACAACAAAAAAATGAAAATGAGATAGGACAATGTCTCTCTGCTACTATTGCTCCTAAACTGCGAGACAGTTTTGCTAGTACTTCAAATTAACAGTGGAGATTCTGGGGACATCCAGTTCAGGAACAGAAGTTTGTTCTGTTCTGGTTTTGGCCCTGCACAAGGGGCATGGTGGCAAGAGACTGGACAGTCTGGGTGGCCACAAAGAAGAGAGCTGTTCATCAGTTGTTTGGCAAAAGTGGTGCTCCATGGTGTCAAAAGATTTTTCTAAGAGACGATGAAATAAAAAAATGCAGTCTTAGTCTTATTACCATGCTGCTGCTTTACTGTATCTTCACATCAGCCATAACATAGTCCAGCTTCTTCACAGTTCCCACTCTTTACACCATTCAGCACAAGTCATGGCCTCTAGAGACCTCATTTTACAGAAGGGAGAAGCAATTTAGCCTCCATAACATATCAGTCTCCAGCTTGTCCTGAAAAGGCTGTCAATTGTGCTGAATTATGTATAAAATCAATGCAAGGTGATGTCTGCCAAAGATGGGTTGACATTAGCAATTTTATTTTCACTGAGGGGGGTCACAAGTCCCAAATCTTCAAGATCACAGAATAAGTGCTCATTCCATCCCTACTTCTCTAGTTCTAAAATTATACCCATTTTGACTCTTTTTAGAATTTAAAAAAGGTCACAATAAGATGCTGCTGCTATGAAAAGCCTCTTCAGTTGTCTGCCATGGGCAAATTTATACAGCGTTGTTGATGGGGTGCTATTATAATCTGCCCTTTCTACCTACTTTCATTATAATCTCTGTTAAGTGGACATTCACAAACATTTTCTTTTTGTCAGGGATTCCGCAATATTCAATTAACAAATTGAATATTGTCATATTCAATTAGCAAAAATTTACACTTAAGACTCTCTAAGGATTTTCAAGTAGTGGAGAAAATCTCCCCCGCAATAAGATGCACAAATGTGCAGAAGCACAACATATTCCTGTGAGCTGAAAGGACAAATAACTTTGTGATGATCTTCAGAGAAGCCTGGTATTTTATTTAAAAATGAATATGAATCCTATCCTTGCAAAATTGCCATCACTGTGCAGGTGGCCCACAGACTTATAATAAATACTTACACAGCATCTAACTCATGACCCAGCATTTTACTTTATGTTTTTTCCTACTGTACTTATGAGTGGAACAGTGTTAAAATCTAATTTCATGGCATCATATTCTCCCTCTCCACTAGAATGGCAGCTGATCTGATATTCCTGTGGCAGCTACTAAAAGTCTGAGTGCCTAGTGGCCTGTGAGACCATCAGCCAACAAAATTGCCATCAAAATTCTCTTCCAAATACTCAGTTCTGAAATAGATTTCTGTAAAAGCTCATTTAAACAGGGTCACCTGTTGTCACAACACAGTCCAGAGTTCAGCAAACACAGTACCTTAGTGAATACAGCGAGTTGTTAGAAAAGTATGAAGTCATCAAAGGACATTTTTCAAAAGGAAGTCAACCAATAGTTGATGACGACTTGGAATTGTTATGCCAGTCTCTATTTTTTGAAAGAAATGTATTCATGCATTTATTACTGGTGATTCAAGGTTGTTTATCTTCAAATGTTATCATACATGGCTGCAGGAATAACAGAGATGTAAATGTTTCCCTGAGCTGGATAATTGGGGGGCATCCCCAATCTTGGTTGACTTGGGAGCTTCAGGTCTGAGCCCACTTTGGAAGGGCTGTGTGTTCTGCCACTCCCAGTTACCTTCTGCAATGCACTGCTCCACCACATACGTTGGCACTACTGGATTTCAAAGGGGAAACATTTTTCATGAGAACTTGACCTGATGGACTGCTATTCAGCAAAAAGGATTGCTTTCCAGCCTCTGAAGGACAAGGCTGAAGGCTAGCGCTCGAAAGGTTTCCTTGTGGTCATCAACCCATATAAAAACCTTATTGCCATTTAAGTCTTGCCTTCAAAGCTGAGGGCTGAGGAGGAATGTCCACAAAACTGTTCATTTTGTGAATAAATGCAAAGGATTTGTGACCTGTTTCCTTCATGATAAAATCTAGAGATTTCCACGAGATTTTCATGGAAAAACTCATTTGTTTCAAAATAATGGCATTCACTCAACATATAAAACACCAAGGCATAATTCCTGAGTGTGGGCTGGGGATTTTTTACATCCCAAAGAGCAGTTCAGGTCTTAAAGTCTTTTCTTGGGTATAGCAAGTATTTAATTAGTCATACCAAGAAGGAACAACAGGAAACACCAAAGTAACTAACTTTAAGTTAGAGCTTGGATTTAGACATTCTGCAGTCAGATAATCTGGTCTCTAGTCAGTGTGAATTTTTGCCACACAAAAACATGGGAAGATCAAAAAACTTGGCAATAGCCTGGAATTCTTTGTTATGAAACATGACAGCAGAGCAAATCTTTGAAGTTGCCTCTCCCATTCCACGAGGAATTTTTAAGGGTTGGGTTGACTATTTTTGGTAATTTTTCTTGTTTACTTTCATTTTGCTCAAATGAGGAAAAATCAGTTCTCAGAAAGACAGGGCTCTGAATATTGCTTCCTGACTAGGTCAGGCTAAAAGATAAATTTCTGTTTATTTCTCAGTTTATCTTGAAATAACCTTACTGACCAAACTGTTCTTTGTTAACTTCAAGTCAAAACATACCAGTAATGATTCTACATTTTTAGTGTAATTCCCTCTAATCATCCTAGCACACTGCTTGTTTTTATAACTGCTTCGCACAATGCCACCAGTAATGAATGTTCTAGAATTGGAACATAATTTTGATTATGTGGCCATTACTTTTGATTTATGGTGCACAGAGACAGCTGGGTTTTTATAAGCTCACTCTGCAGTACTGCAGATAACAAATGTAATGTAATAATCAAAATTCTGTAGTTTGGAACCCAGAATGGGTGGGCCCATGGATCTGTCTGTATATACCCATACCATATCAACACATTTCATCCTCAGAAGCAGGAGTATAAAAGTAATTTGCACAATGCTACTATTCATTATTCATACCCAGAGCAAAATATGTTTCTTTCAGAATCAGTATTTAGGCTCTCTGGGAGGGAGTGAACCACCTGAAGGTGGTTTCATGAAATTACATAAATGTGTACCACCACGAGGTTTAAAAATGCATTAGTGCTTGGGAAAAAAAAAAAAAAGCCTCTCAAAATGAATATATTTTAGGTAATAATCATAAATAGAATCCATTGTGAACAATGAAAAATCTAACTTTTTTCCTGGGTGCAACACAGGAAAATAGGAACTCTACAAGAATGTTCTCCATTAGGAGAAAAAAAATAGCCAATTTAAAGAAGAAGAGGTTGGTCACTGTTTTTTTACAGCATATCGATTAAAGGTCTGAAAACGACCAAAAGAGATTCTCAGAGAAACTGAAAATGGGTAAGTAGAAACAGAAACAAAAGTGGAAACATTTTCTCAGCCTTGCCAAGAGAACTAACAGAGTAGAATTTGCTTATGGAAGCCAAAAGAGTTTAAAAAACTATCTATTAGATGGGAAATGCAGCAAGCAACAAGAATTATGCATAAACCAGAGTGCATTCCCGTTGTTAATGAAAGAAAATGGTCCTAGGTATTTTCTGAAACATAGGTGAGGGGAGAAGAATAAGGTGGAAGCAAATAGAAAATAATGACCATCTTACTGAGGCAGTAAATGATTGTAAAGGTGGCAAGGCATGCAGGAGATGACGTGTGGGTGCATTCCAGGGGTCCTACATGGGCAGCTTGTTTGTGCTCAAAGAGTGGCAAGAGATCTGCAATTATGTGTAAATCTTCTGAGAGGCAGCAGTTACACACAGAGAAATGCATTCTCTGCACTTAGAGCAACAGGAGAGCAGCTCAGAAAGCTGCATGTCCACCCCCTCACCCTGACTGATCTTTGCAAAAACTCAATGGGCGGAGTTGCGATGTCACATTGTCACCACGGGATATGTCTGTCCACTTTTCTGTGGCAGAAAAGTCAAGATGGCACATAAATGAGAAATCTGATTATGAGTACCTACTGCATCACTGGCAATTGCTGCATTTTTAGACGTCCTAGAAACCCACAGAGGTTTTAGGACACTGAACTCTGAAAAGGAAGACAAGCCTTCCCAGCTATTTCTAGGTGGAGAACACGCGTCCCGCCTGCAGCAAAACAGCCAAACCAAAACAAGACTTAAGACCTTGATTCCTTAAGGCTTGTAAACTGAAGATTACATAACACCTGGTGTGAGATTCGGCACTGTTCAACTACCTAGGTAAACTAGAGGAGGAAAACTGGGAAAGCGCAGTGCTGGAATGTGACCCAGCAGGACAGGAAGCAGCACTGACACCGAGAACTCCAGAGGCGGGACATCTCCAAGCTCTCCGTTACACCCAAAAAGATGTTTGGCCAGTACAGAGCCGCAGGTTGGCTGGAGAGTGTCTTGTGTTGATTCATCAAAGGGTCCCTAACAAATGGGATGCTCTTTCCCTGTCTGTGTGATGGAAGGCACCTTGGGTCCCTGTGAGGAACATTTAACATTTTTCTTTAGCCTTTCTTCCCCACTTCCCCATGGAAGCTGGGCTTTGTTTTTTCTTTAACCAAAAAGGGAAAGATTTTCGTTATTCCTGTGACATATATTAAGTAAAGGGAAATTATCCTATGCTTTAAAGAAATTCCTAGGAAAGATCATTGTCTAGAGTGAGACTAAACATTAAAGTTTGTTTAAGCAAATGTAAAACAAATAAAAAGCTAAGGACACCATACAAATCTAGATCATCCCTGGCTGAAAATTGTGTATAAAATATACCACTGTGGATTAGGTATTTAAGCATTTGACTGACTTTTCTTGATTTTTATTTGACCAATAAATATTGACTAAGGTAAAAGCGGGAACTTTGCTTTCACACTCCTGAACCAGAGAGGTAAATCTGCCGAAATCATGCTACCACTGCTAGCAGGAAGGTTTCTTAGGAAGGTGGGAGTAGCTGTCTAAAGGAAGATTTGGTAGTGGCTTACATGAGACATCTTTAGTAACTACAGAAAGGTTTTAGAGACTTTTGGGGTATGTGTGTCCCATCATGTGCCAGAAGAGATTTTCCCTTAGGTGTTAAGGTGAATGGGACCATGGCAGAGTAGATGTAAATGTTTCTGTGTAAGGAGTCTAGTCCAAAAAAGTACTGCATACCAAGAAAGAGAACTCCCAAGCAGCAGCCTTCATGTGGCTTTTAGTGACTTTGGCACCAGAAGAAGCACTTGGGAGTTCAACTACCTGGAGGGAGCATGGTGAGTACATTTTATACTCTTACGGGGTGAGTATCAGCATATAATCATCAGTATTTAGCAATCCCAGAGAAAATGCAGTAAGGTAGATCCATCCACATATAATGCCACTGGCATTCATTTCAAATGTTTATTTCCTGAAACCACCCCTCCCTACCTTTATCAGCCCTGAGGTTGAGAAGGATATAGGCTATGAAAGACTATCACTGAAAGAAAATACAAATTGCGGAAAGGCTGAAAGGTCAAAGTAGCTAAAGCCTAACTTCTTGCCAGTAACTTCCCTTGGATACAGTGTCTACAAAGCAGAGATAATATATGCTGCTACCAAATGCCATTTACAAATTAGGCTGCCAAAACTTCAGATTTTTTAAAAATTTGTAGGGCCCAATGTTCAGCCATCCTCCTCTCAGTGCAGCCCTCCGATGGGCATTGAAGCAGATACCACGGGTACAAAACCTGGTTGCACATTTCTAGAATAAGAATGAATCTGAAACTTGATGCAAGATGATCAAACATCTTTTTTCTTCTATAAGCATTTGAGATGCATAAACATCATTTGCCTCTTGTTCTGTTCAGCAGACCTAATGCTGATCTGTCACTAGGTCTGAGAAGTGTTGCTCCAATTTCAAAGGCGCTGTAGAGCTGGCTGCTTGTCTGATCAAGCTAAAGCTCCTAGTGCTGTGCAGAACAGTCAAGTGCTTCACTGTTCAAAGATGACCTCTGTCCACTTTAAACAAAAATTGTGCTATAGCCCAAACTGGAAAACTTTCACAGATCTCTCCCCCAGTGTGTCTTCTTATACTCCGTGTCAATGAATAAAGTTCATTTATCACTTCCATTTTGTGGGTTCCAAGTAACAATAATAATTATGTGTCAAATATGTTTTTGCATAATTTGTTGTGCTAAAAGCTGTCTTCCGCTTATTTAACATGCATTGACAGTTTAAATCCTGCCCTTTATGAAAGTTTTCCTTACTTAACTATGCATGGTCAGATTTTATTTCCACGTCCTGATCTACGTCCTTGGTTCCTTTTACTGATTGAATTTGGAAATAGCTTAATGGTGCTTGTGGGTAACTTTGACATATTACTCAAGAATCAAGGCCATATTACAGCATTAAGTTAGAGTTGCAAATGCATTATGTAAATTACAGCCAGGTGTGAAGAGGTTGAAATAGTCTATCCCAACCTGAGAAGGTTGCTGCCTTTCAGCAGGTGCAAGAAAAAGGAAGGCGACATGGAAAGCTCAGTGGAGATATCCCCCATGCAGCATTAATGCTCCCCAAATCAGGTTTCGGGATTTACCTCCCACAGTCATGTAAGTTACGGTGTGAGTGCTGAGGAAGCACTGAAGTGGCATCAGTGAAGAGCTTTCCCTCAGATTAACTCGCTGCCCACGCAGCTGCCCCAGCACAGAAGGTGGCTATGCCAGACCGAGCCCGGTTCCCCTCCCTGTCCACTGCAGGCAGAACTGTGGGGTTTCTGCTGAGTTTGAGCTTCACACCGTTCAGATCCTTAATGTCTGTAAATGTAGGCATCAAACCTGAGCAGACTGCTGCAAGAGAACAAAGACAGAACTGCTGTACCTACTATGCTTGCTTTGTTCGCAAGTAAATCATGGTGACAGGTCAGAAACATGTTTACTAATGACAAATCTCCTAATGGGGCTTTTTGATAGACCTTCATGACCCTAAGAACCTCCATGAAGGACATGATTTGATGTGCACTCAGGTTAGCAGGGGCTTGTCTGCTTTTCAGCACAAGAAAGTCCAGGCAGCAGAGGACTGCCACGATCTGCAATTTATTTATGCAACCCGCAGCATAATCACACATTCTTTAAACTGTCAGTCTAGAAATGAGCCAAAAATGATGCGAGTTCTTATTTAGGTAATGCACATTAAAACAAAGAGCTAGCCATCAGTGGGGAACTGAAAACTGTGAATTCCCAGAAACCCCAGCACAGATCCCTTTGCTTTTACCTGGGAACTTGCCTTCCAAATTTGTGCTGGGCTTTCTTCTACAAGCAGCTTGTTTTCAGTATGGCAATAGGAAATGCCAAAGCAGCACACACAACTCCTCACAGAACTCAAAACACATTTTGCTTGCTTTTTATTTACCGTAGTCAGGGCTGCTCAGGTGGAAGAAAAAAATGCCAAACCAAGCACCAGATCCAAAATTAGCATTTTATTCAGAACGTTGGGGTCAGAGGTGTATCATTCATATTCTGGTACACAATACAGAGGCAAAGCTGTTCTCAGAAGTCTCTCCAGTTTGAAAGCTCCTTCCCCCCCCCTCCCCCCTCCCCAAAAACATACTGTATATTTTCTCGTGCCACCAGTATCAGGCCAACTCCCCTACCCACCCCCCGCCCCCTTTTTTTGGTACAAATTATGTAAAACTTTTTTGTGCTAAGAACTTTTCTCCCTCCCCAAACAAAAAAAATAATAAAAATAAAAATAAAAAAAATATTGAGTACTCTAACTACAGTTCAACAATTGAATCAATGTCACTTGTTTGCAACCTGTTTTGTAAATACTTTATCCATAAAAGAAAGATATAAACATGCAAAAACCTGAATCCATAGTCCAAATAATACATACACGTGTTCTGAAGTTTCTGCACTTCTCCACAGACTATGCCAATAAAACATTATGTACACATACCATTTTTTACAGTGAAGTGGGAAAAAAATACTAGAAATTAAAAAAGAAAAAAACAACAAAACCAAAAAGTGTACATGGATTAAGACCAAAATGTGTCTAACATTCTAGCGTAAGGAAAAAAAAATCAACTCTGCTACAAACTGGTGATATGAAAACTCCCTTTATTTGCAACCAGCTGCATAAGTTTTAGAATTTTAGTGAAAAAAGTCCCCTAACATCTAAAACTAGAAGTAATGTACATTGTTCCACCTCATGGTCCTCTCTCCCAGATAATAAAATTGTTCCATGAGGATTTTTTTGTTTATTTTTAATCTCCTTATTTTAATAAAAGCAATGCGATGTAACAAAAGCATGGTGAAGTATATTGTGTTTCACCTTACTCCTCCCCACCCCAACATATTTTGTCTCTTTAATGCATCATTTCATAAATCAGTACCATTAAAGCCTTAAACATAAAACTAATTCCGATCTGAAAAAGGTACAAAAAGGCACATAAAATCCCAGTGCTTCTGTACTGTAAAATTCAAGTGTAACTGAGCTCAATATTTTTTTCCAAACAGCATTGGATCACTGATATTCCACGGAGCCCAAATTGGTTTGCAGCCTAAGCCAAAGCCTTCAGCAAGCACTTGTGCTAGTAGACTACAAAGTTAAAGCCTAGCTTCTGTATGCTTTTGGGGAATATCAGTTGAAATGTTTGTACTTGTCCAAAACCGAAGTTCACTTTGAAGTTCAGTCATCACCTCCACCGTACATATCAGCAAGTTTCTTGAAACGTGGGCCCCAGTCATTTAGGTAGTCATAGTCTTGCTCACCACCACTACTTGAGGAGTTCAGAGAGCTCAAGGATCCAGCAGTGGAGCCGCTTCCTTCATAGTCAAAGACTAACAGGGAGTCGTACGGTGGGGCTGTAGGGTCATTGTCGGCTGCTTTAAGTCCCTGCAAGAAGGAGAGGGAGAAAAGAAGGTGAAGTTCTGTATCTGAGAGTGAGACAAAAGCATATCCGGAATATCTGCAGCGCGGTTATCTATCAAGCACCACTTGAGAAAACCAAGTTCTTCCTCTCCTGCCACTCCGTGCAAAACAGGATTTACATTTTTGTAACTCCTTTCAGAATGACCAGGTTTCCAGCACTGCACATTTTGAATGTAGCTGCAATTACAGTCCTAACAAAACCTTAAGAGAGACTCATGCCACTGGGACTGAAGCTAGTAAATAAAACAGTTTCAAAGACATACAGCTCACAACCTGTGCCATGGGCAATGTGGGAATGGTTAGACAGATGAGGAAGGAGAGATAAGCATGCTTGCAAAGCTTCATTTCAACAGTCATCTCACATGGTCAATAGCATATCCAGTGACTTTTCTGGCCTGCAGTCCATCTGCATGTGCCAAAATCCATATTTAGTTACTCCTGTAAACTCATGTACCTCTGCAGGCTGCTGTGAGAAAAATATATGGTATGTTGTCTTAAGCCTTTTATGTTTTGCCACATCCACCCATGAGATCCACCTGTTCTCAGAAAAAACACACAGTGACATCAAAGCTGAATACAAGATGATGACTGTTTTTGTTTCCTCAGTTCGGAGTGCTGAAGTTATCAACACATGAATAGTAGGCCATCAGCATTTTTAGATTTCCAGTCTATAGAGATAACAGCCCAAATTAAAACCAACACAGATTGAATTGGAGGAAATGCTGGGAAATTGAAGAGGAAAAGCCAGGAAAGAATCACACTTCTTCCAGAGAAAAGTCTCTTCATTCCCTGTTTTTTTACCTAAGTCCAAACCTAAACACTTACATGAGTAACTAACTTCAGAATATGAGACAATTTCTCTGTGCTTATCTGGGGAAGATTTACAAGCTGAATATAAAAGCCAGAAGCCAAAAAGCTCTCTTATGATTTGTATTTTTTTAACCTCACAGTTTCTTCCATGGGATTAACAATGATTTTTCAAGATCTTCCACTTTGAGTAAGATCTACTGTGGCAGCCACTGACAGGGGATAATGTATCTTCCAGCAGTCTATAAGATTGCTGTGCTAAGATTTTAAATTGCTCACTATCAATTTTTATGAGTGATATTTGCGCTGATTTTACTTTTAATTTTTAATGTTTATTTATTTAAAGAATGGCATCATTATACTCCCACTTATTTGAAGGAATGAGTGTGCCTTCTTCAAATTATTTAATACATTCTGGTTTTAGAGAAGTACATTTCACTCTCAATTGTGTTTTGTCCAAATATGACAAAATGGAACCAGAAACTGATTTTTCTTCTACAAGTATGTATTATGGAGTATATACATATTAAACCCATTAATTAAAGCATTTGGCATTGATAAGGTAGAAGTGAATCCTGGGTCTTTATTATCTATTTAAATAATTCAGAACTGTGCAAAATGTACCTAAAATAATTTCCAAATCAGTGGTGGAAAAGCCCAGCATATTTATCAAGCTAATGACCTCTAATCAAGAACAAATTTTGGCCTTGAAATGATAATTTCATGTGGTACAACAACATGAAGCAGGTTATTAATAGCCTGCATTAAAAGTGCAATTTTGAATTATGAGATAAGAATAATTGGTGATGCTTGTTATCTCTCTCTGGCATTTTCCAACCTGATGGCCATAATAAGCATGAAAGATGTGAGATTTTGAAAAGGCAGTAGCAAGTGTTGGAAGACAGCCCTTATCCAGCTTCCAAGGGGGAAGTTCTAAGGCTTTTTCTTATTTTCTGCTGCTGAAGCACAAAGGCAACTTTATTTCTTAGGCAGTAACTGGCCTTATGGTATTTAGATCTTTCCTTAAGCCTGCTTGGGGTGACAGACACCCATGTGCTTGGAACACAGGTGACAGGGAAGGAGAATAAATAGCAGTTGAGGTTAAGGAGTGCTGAGGTATGAATGCCAGGTATCCATGTGTGAAAGGCATTTAGAAAGTCGGTTTGGAGACAAAATGTTATTTCCCTGCAGTTCTGCCTACTAATAGCCAGTCAACCATGGGATACCAATTTATTGAAAAAAATCAGTGAACAAAACATTTTCCTACATCACTGCAAAACTTCTGATGCCTATCAGTCATCCATGACAAGGCAGAAGGCAGGCTCTTTCCATCTGTTTTTCCAAAGGGGAAATTGTAATTTTTTTTTTCAATTTGCTGCTGCTATCATGATAGCATTTCAGAACAGGAAACTGGTTTTCAGTTACTTACTTACAAGATAGGATCTCACTAACAAATTCACTTTCTCAAAGGTTGTGCTGGCGGTGTTATCCATTTCATTCAGAGAACGTAGCTGCGGGTCATGTTTTGGAGGTATTGATTCAACCGCACAGCAGAAGTTACACTGACATTTGCACCTATCTTCTGGTTCACAGTGTAATGACTGAACTTAGTGTCTAACTCTTCAAATGACAAGATCTCTGCTGTATTTGTGTCACAAGTTACATGCTAAAACGAGACAGAAATGCTACGATGTTTTCTCTTTCCCTCTGCTAAGCCGATTCTTTGGGCACACCCAGCGTACTGCTGCGCTTTGCTGCTGGGTTCTACAGCATGTCAGACAGCCCTGGCAGTGCTATCAGCTTAAGGAGCTCCCTTTGGTTTCAGCATTGCCACCTTTTTTTGGTTTATTATGCTGTCTCTTTCAGTGGGTGGAGGTGGTGTGGATACAGCGTGCTACATCTGCACAGCCGAAAAGACAACAACAAATGGCTGCCAGGAGGGGCTTCTGCTGATTTTGCTGCCAAGGCATTCATTGTCAGTCACTTCTGAAAAGAGATCTCAGCTTTTACCAGATGTGTTCAAGAACCTCAGAGCAGCTGAGTCGTTACAGTTACTGGGTCTACAGTTTCCTGATCCGAAAACCCAAGGTTTTTATTGGAGTGAGAAGCTCATTCAACAGCAGAACTTCCGGGGCACATCCTCAGGAGCAGGGGAACCTGCTGGGACAGTGAATTGTCCCATTTCTTTGCATGTGCTACACACCACCAGTGCACAACAAGCACTCACAGAAGAGCCACAGCAATAGAGAGGCCAGCTTGAGACCTTGGACTCACTTTTTTCCTTTTTTATATACATAGTAGAGCTTTCACTAAGGAGGTGATAAGGGGCAGAACTGGAGAAACTACAGTGCCTTGGCTGAGGAACAACAGTAAACTTGCCTTAATACAGGCAGCATTCTCCATTTCTCTCAAATTCCAGGAGAGCAACCCCCTCAAAACCCCCTCAATCATCATTGAACTAACATGTAACATGACAAAACCTAATGCTTCTATTTTCATTAATCCTACTACTTAATCAGATTCAGCAGACTTTTGATGAGAAGGAAAGGAAGAACAGAGACCTTCAGGGAAATAAAAAAAAAAATTGGTTTATATCTGGAACCATTTTTTGAGACGAGAAAACAGAAACCATCGAGGGACTCCATTCTGCATGGAGGGGCACTGTATCAATAACCATTTACTAAGAATGAATTGAGGGTCCTCCATGTCCCCAAGGGATGAAACCTTTAGTTTGCAATTTAAATTTAGTTTACCTCAGGCTATGTCCTCTATTGATTATAGATATATTCTTAGCAACAAACTCTCCACCACAATATAACTTGCTTGAGATTTCTAGGGACAATATAGGTGGGTCTTTGAAAACAGGATTAACAAAACTACTTCAAACAGGTCTAATTTATACTGTCCTGCAAATCCTGACTATTCTAAGTGTTAATTATGCTCCACACTCTGCAGGTTAGGCTTTAAAAGGCTCAAAATGGAAAACAAAGTCTACAGAGGATTTTTAATAACACATGACTTATTTCACTGGCGTGTTTGTACGCTGGACTGGAAGAAAAGGAGGTTTTTCCCTTCCCCACTTAAATTACAGATTCATTTATCCATTGAAACAGACAAAACAAGAAAGTCCCTGAGGTAATTTAGCTTATGCCTGCAAAACCTATTTTGACTATCAGACACCTCTGGAACTTTCCTATTTTAGATAGTTCATAGCTCTGTACATGTTATCTCAACCTTGTCGTAAAAATGCATGACTTTTTATCTTAATTCTAACTTGTTTTTCAACTGAGAAGTCACCAGAACACTACAAAATACTCTTACTTATGTACGTCTCATTGAGTTAAACAGGTTTAATACAAGGGATGACAGATAGAAAATAATACACCAGAAGAAACAGAGTACTGCTAAAAGAAAAAAAAAAAAAAACAACCCTAAATGACCCACTAGATCTTTTTTTCTTTTTGTTTCTATGACTCTGTGATGAAAATAAGAGGAAAACCCGCATGCTTGCTTGGCAATGGGAGTAAATCCCCCAGTTCTGAAATCAATGACCTACAGTTATTTTTTGTCAAAAGCTGAAATAATTCAGAAGCTAATCTGAACAATGCTGTCTGTGTGTCTGAGGTGATGGTGAGCATTCAACAGATTAAATTAATTCCCACAGGTGGACCAGCATCCTAAAAGATCATACTGACCCACATCTCCTGGAAAAGGGTCAAGTCCTCCAAAAGATCAGACTGCTCTCTGAAAGTGTTGCATCTTTTCAAACCACAGGGCTAACAAAGACTTTGCTACTGAAGTGCTGACAATTCAAAAGCACCCTCTCCCTGCTCACCTAGGGACTGGGCTAGTTTTGTGAGTGGTTTGGGTTAGAGATGCCCAAGGGAAGAATTACATCTAATAATACTGAATTTGGATGCAGAGAAATGTTAACTTTGCTCTTTCTTATCTTGCTATGTTGTTTCCACAGCTCAGCTTATCTTCTGTAGGAACTGCCTTAAGAAATGTCTGGTACAGACTTTACTCAACATATCTTTTCAATTTACCTTAAGTAAAACTGAGAGAAACTTACCAAGTTTCTTGGGTTTAATCCTACCAGGACTGCAGGTGCAATCTTCTGGAGAGTCTGAAAACCTGTGCAGCCTGAACATTTACGCTCTAAACACTGACGATTTTGACATGTAACTGTAACAATGAATACTACTATGAAAGACAGACCCATTTCCCCCTACACGCACTAGACAATTTATAATCACATCTGCCATGGGAAATTTTTCCCATAAAACACAAATTAAGGTGACACTATTTTAGAGAAATAAAATGCACATTTCGCTCAGACTTCTGGGGAAACAGAAAAAGAACGGACAATCTTTGGGTGGCTACTGTCTGTTAGAGATAGGGTTAGGTAATCCTAAGGAAAAAAACCCTTATAAAGAAGACAAGCTAAATATGTAACACTTAAAATATAGAAACTACCTCACATAGTCCCTTTCAATCAGAAGATATAATTAGTTCTGAGCTAACTTGCAGACAAGAAAATTCCATTGTTTTCTTTAACTTCATATATATTTCTATATATTTTCTTAATCAATTACATTAATGGCATTATTTTACTGTGTATGAATAGCTGGGAGAAGGTTTCTTTTTCGGTGGATGTCAAGGGGAAGTGTAAAGGGAGGTACTGATACAATACAATTGACAGCAGGAAGAAAATGACTCCATGCTCATCTGCAGTGCAATATAAACATACTGGGTTAAATTAGGACAGCAAGTACTGTTTCTTCAGCTCCATGTGTACACAATGATGCTATCATCTTCAAGAGTGATAGCCTACTGAAAAATAATATTGCAAGAACAGCTTGCTAAGTCATTAAAAAATTGTAGGAGGCTGGACAACCTCTAACCCTTTCCGGCTTTCCAGCAGAATCAGACCCACTCCCTGCCTTAGCTCTGTAACAGAGCTTCCTAGCTGCTCTGAGAACAACAAAAACCAGGGTTCTTCACTACTGCCTGCCAGGTGGGCACTCTCTGCTCACAGCTGTGTGAGAACAGGACAGGAATCTCTGATTGTTTGGGAGCACAAGGAAGCTCTTGTGTGTACACTGCCTTGGCCAACAATGTGGAGCCTTTTATTGTCCCACGTCTCCACGATTTTCCAGAAGCCAATTATAACTGTAATATTTAGATGTGTAAGGCATGCAAAAACTGGAGTCTCTTAAAATACATCTTACAAGAATATTTGTACACTTCCTGTTAGTCAATTCCCCTTTAAGTTTTTTGACAACTGTATCATCATATACCTTAAAAGGGGAAAATTCAATTTTCTGCAGCTTTCTAACACAAAAGACTTGACTATATTAGCCTGACTTTTCTTCAAGGCAAACGAGAATAAACACGTTGGCAGAAACTGTTCTGCAATACTCTGTAATATGTGTCCAGCTCCAGCTGACAAGGAAGATATGAGAAAACCAGAGAAAATAATTAACTACTACAATTCATGTACAGAATCAAGTAAAAATAGTAGTAAATTCTGGGTTAAAAAAAAAAGCTTTTTTCTTTCTATAACCAGCAAGCACAAGAAACACATTCTATCATAAGCACCACAACACCAATGATTTGAGACTGACCAGTGATAGAAATAATGAGGATAATTTCTTTCAGAACTATCAGTACTCTGGTACAGTCTAAATCTCAATTACATTTATTAGATCGAAGAATCAAAGATAATGCAAAATCTTTGAAAGCTCTATGACAAGACAAGTATTAAAAGCACTTACATAACATTTAATTTAGCTGCCCTGCTCACTAATCGCATTTGATGGAATTCTTTTGGTCTTACTGAAGGTACTGAACTTCCACTATTATCTGGATTCAAAGGGTAATGTATGAGGAGAATGAAAATGAACTTCTTCCATTATTAAATTACTGTGAATTAATAAATGAATTTAGGCTACACTACAATTTTGTTAGTCTGTTTATTACTTGGAACCCATTGCATAATCCTGCTTGGAGACATTGTGGTGGCAGCTGATAACGCACTATGAATGTAATTAATACGAATGCACAGAAGTTAATTGATATATCTTCCCTTTCTGTTTGAATGAGTTAATTAAATTTGTCTGCACTTTAAAAGAACATATTTACTTCTGTCCAGAGAGACAATTTTAATTGTCTAAGGAAGTTTTAAAAAGTTATTACGTTCTAACGTAACAGCTACTCATGCGGAGTAGAATAAACAAAATATAAAAGCTTATCAGATCTTCGGAGGAAACCCTTTTTCACTGCTTTACCTCATTAATGAAGTCCCCAATGTCCCCAGGATGAGGAGCAGCTGATCTGACTGGATACTGAGGTTCTGCATGGATTGGCCTTTCATCAAGACGTCTGATTCCAACAGGTTTGATGGCATCTGGTTCCACAGTGTCAGGCTGCTGGAGCTGGCTCAAGTCATAATCCTGAAAAATATGAAACAGACACAGTACGTTAGCAGAATTTCAAACAATATCTGTCAGGGGGAAACATGAGAAGGAGACAAGGAAAAATGCAAAGTATCATTTCACCAGAAGTCCTGTTTTCAGGACTGTAATGCTTACTGAGAGTAAGTCAATAACACTGTTATTTGCATACCAACAGAACGTTATTTGATTTACACTCCCTGAATCTCCTGTTTTGATTCTATTCCATCAGATTTGTACAGCTTCTCATAAGTTTTCCCTTGAGAAGCAGGGATTTGAGTAGTATTATTAAGGGACTAAACACTTTACCTAGTAATGATGATTTACAGCACAGAGCAAAGATGCCAAATCCATCTCTTATTTTTCTAAGGAAATAAATACCATACATTCCGAGAAAAAAAAAAAAGCAAGCACAGTGTTCTGCAGTATTTTCTAATACCTTCAAAGAATGAATTTAAGACTCCTTGCTGATTTTATGTGGCTTCTATAATATGAAAGCCAAAGGGGGGAAAATGTCATAGAAGTACAAAGCTCCTCAGATTTGGCCTTGATTCTAAGCACCTTCTAGAGATTACTCATGAATCTGTTCATTAAGTACTTGAGGCTGCTGTTTCAAACTCTGGCAGACTGAAGTTAGCATAGCAGTATGAATTCCAATAAGCAGTATGTATGTACGTGAAAAAATTAATTAGATCAATGCTTGTGCATTGAACACAGATATGCCTGAATTCTCTTTGCACAGTGTGATGCATTTCATCATTGTCATTCTCCTCACTGTAGCCATGTCTAGAAGAAAGTCATGCTCTAGGATGCCTTTACACAGGGCATTGCTGAGAATGTGCAACCAAGAACTGGACTTCAAGGCTTAAACAAAAGCCATTCAAGAACTACCAGCAGATGGGGGCTCGTGCCAACTCTGCTGTATGCCAGATATCCTGCCTTACAAATAATCCAAGCAGTTATAAACACCCTAAATAAGCTACTCTATCCATCACAAATATCTGTTTTTCAACAGTGCTGCTCTGGTAAAAATCTCATTTATAATCTCAACTTGCTGGAAAGTTGTCTGTTCAGACTATTAGATTTTCATTAGTTCCTTACTGGCTCCTAAGGGAAGGAATGGAAGTTTTTACTGCTGCTGCTATCTCACGGGATGTAGATCTTTTCTGAGACTATGACCTCCTGTGACCTCAAATCCAGACTTTTCAACAGGAGAAGAATTCTTTTTGACAGCAGCGATGGTAGTTTGTGGGGAGAACTGTAACTGATTATCAAATCCACTACACCTTCTGATTTGTTACTTGGGTTCTCAGATGACTGCACACAAATATATAGTCAAAAAAGGTGGAACAGCTCCACTGAGATCTGAGAATGCAGTTTCATATGCTTTAATTAGATTACAAGTTCCTTGGGGCAGAGCTGTAACTCCTACCCTTCGGTACTTCATGTACCAAACAGAATAATAAGTGATCTCTAGGAAGCAGTATGAATTGGAGAAAAGTAAACAAAACAGGACTTTTTATCCATTCCTTTTTTATTACATAAAATAAATCAAAATAGTTTAGAGACATGGTATCAGAAAATCCTCTCAAACACAGAAGAATGTATTTTTTAGAATGCTTCTGAAAACAAGTACTGTTTATACCCACCCAAAAGATAAAGGTGGAAAACACCAACAGGGAGAAATCAAAAATATATTTTTTTTTAATCTAAGCATTTCATTGTGGAGGAATTCAAACTGGTATGGTTAAATAACAATGCATTCAAACCAGAAGAGCAACTCTGTTCACTTCAATTCTATAAAGATAATTTATTTTTTCCCCCCACACACAGATGTATACAATTCTTTTACTGGTTAGTGGTCATAGGGAAATATAAATCAAGTTTGTCAGTCTATTATGTCCACATCTAAGGCATCCTTTTGTATGTATTTAATAATTTGAGACATATCCAGACTCTAATAGCTAAAAAGTCAGCAAAGATAGCCATCTGCGAGGTAACAGCAGTGCAGAACATATCCTTACGTGGAATCCCACTTTGGTTCTCATTTCTAGGGTAATTTATGATACTGTCATTTAGTCTTCTATCAGAAGAAAACTATCTTGCATGTCTGATAGTGTGCAGATGGGAAAAGAAGATCCATTGCATGTGTTACCTCGGACTCTCCAACCCCTCGTACCACTACAATCAATACTAACTGCACACCAGTGGGGTATGGCCAACTCATCCACCACTCCCCACGCAGGCTGAGTGCCAGGAAAACACAGCACCATGCAATGACTCCAGCTGTTTCAACATTCTGCCTAAAGTCAACTCCACTCAATTGCTGCAAAGCAAAAGAAGGAAAAATGTTTTAAAATGCCAGGTCATAAGCTGTTTAGAGGTGCTGAGGTCCCATCTCTTCACTCAGTGCTGCTTTCACAGACAGGAAAGCTTTTCACATACTACCTAAAGCTCCTGAATGGACTTAAAGGTTAGCCTCAAACAGAGTTTGTTAAAACTGTAGAAGTGACAGCTGAATGGAAAACTGGCACATCAAAGAGAGAACAAAACATGCTGGGATAGGTTGGGACAGACAGGTTTGAGTAGTATTCTGGGTCATAATTTTTACTTTTAATTTTAGGACACAACTGGACAGTGTTTTGGTTTTGCTCCAGTCTTTTCCCATATAACCTGTTCATAGTTAAAATCTGTTTAGGGATTACTGGGAGTTTATTGGGGAAGAAGTCTCGGTCCTCCATTGGAAATGTAATTCAGCGAGAGTTGTGAGCATCTCATTCAAATGGCTGCTAATTTTTGTCAGAGGTATGTATTTGTACTGTTCAGCCCTAACTCCAGCAATTCTAGAAAAAAATTCCCTTCCTTCAGTTTGGATTTGAGCACACCCAAACAGATGGTTCGTCCAAGCCTTTTCCTCCTCAAATTTCTGGACAAACTTACGATTGTTGATGAGAGAGAGAACCTACTTAGTTTTTCTCAACTGTAATACTGCTAAGACATATTAGTTTGCTGCCATTTTGCATCTAGAAAAACTCAGGCCTTTGGAAACCAGAAACTTGGACTAGTGTGATACTCCAAGCCTACAGTCAGCAGGGAAACAGAAACCTCACATTCTACAACAGGGATGTAAGTGAAGCAAGTTGAACGATTTTTTGTTTTTCTGCTTGTTTATGGAGGGATCTGTTATCACTGGAGAAACTGTAGCTGCCTTTTCGATAACTGGTGGTTAAGGAGACGACAGCCTAGAAGGGCATTTTATCAGAAGTTTCATCTTGTGAAATCAATCTCACCGTCCCCCCGGCCCCCAAAACCCCATTAACCCCATCTCCCCTTCCAAGTTGATTGCAATATTGACATTATTAGCTCTTCACTTAGTTCTAACAGCTTTAAGAAAAGATTTTGACCATTATTAGTTCAAACCTTACATTCCTGAAAAATGCAATCCCAGTGAAGATTGCTAAAAATCAAAATCAAGTAGCCAAGCTCTACAAATTAACTACCTTTGCAGAAGGCTCTAAAACCCCCAAAAGCACTTCCTTAAGAACATCTACACAGTAGTTCAAAGCACAGTTCAAGCATCTCAACTTGAATAGAAGAAAAGGCCACTTTACACTGCTCAGTAATCACTGAAAAACAAGATAATGCAGCCTTCAAAAATCTCCTTAAACAACTTCCTCCTGGGCAAGGCAGCTATTCACTGAACAGCACCTGAGTAATAATCCCTCACAGAGCAGTCACCAGTTACAGCAGGAGTCGCTTTAAACATATTTTTGGTTTTTTTCATCCTCATTAGCTGTTCTAAATTAGAAGATTTATTTAAGTTCTTGGAGAAAAGCCTAACAAAGTAAAAATTTTTACAGTAATTGATAACTGCCTTAGATGAATGTATCCTGGAGCATTATGATGCAGAACTGCAAACAACGGACTGAAATCACAATGAACTAGAACTATAAAATGCTATGCAGAGATTGGACTGGCTTTTTCTGAGAAAGGAAAACTCAGAAAATATTTTAATACATTACATCTGAATTGAGCTTTCCACTAGCACAGCCTAGTGTGGCTGGAATGTGATTGACATTCACTAATGATTTATAACCCGGGCTTCTCTGTTACCTCAGAGCTCTCGGTTTATTTCCTGGCTGCTCATGAGACTGTGATACACTTCCAGGGATGACTTGGGTTTTTACCTTCTACAGAACGAAAGATTTGGCTGGGCATGAACATGAATCATGTAACAAAACCACTATACCCGTTTCTCATTTTCAAAGGATGCATCCTTTGCAAAGAAATATGGAAGTTCAGCTCTATCCCCATACAAGAAATAATCAACTTAACTGTCACCAGATCACTCTGACTTAATTTGATGGTGAGACCTGTAAGTGTCTTTCACTAAACACAATCAGCTGCAGTGGTTTAGGAGCATAGAAAGCAAGAGTAGAAGAAATTTGAATTTTACCTGCCCCTGTTAGAGGAGATGGAGCCTTAGGATAAACTCAGGTTTTTTATTTTCTGAACAGAACTAATTATGACTTTGAAGTACCTATGGATAAAACACGTGTTCTGCTTTGCCTTTGTGTTCCAAAGGCAATTACTGTCTACTCCAATAGAGAAATGGGATGGGAAAGTAAGGAAAAAAGTATTTTACTTCTGCATGTTCCCACTGAGATCTTAAAGAAAAAAAAAAAGGAAGTGAAAACGAATCTCGCCATATATTTTACCCCCAAACCCAGCAAAATCACCCTAAAAAGCTATCAGAAATTTGCACTCAAAATATTGCCTGAGTTCTGCAAAATGCTACAACCACCCCCCAAATCTTGTATTTGCTGAAATTATGAGACTTCAAAAAAAGCAAAGATAGAGGACGGACTAGATGCAGGCTGAAGGTGGGAAGATACTTAAAATGCCTACACCAACAGTTGCTCTTTGTTTGTCACTTGCTTTTAGATTACTTTCTGCCATATTGCTTTTCCCATTTGTTTTTATTATAGATGCATCTGGACTACAAGTCAGTAATTTTTAAGATAACAAAGAAGCTAGCTTATCTTTTTCATAATAAAAAATGTGAAAGTTAAACTCCAGCTGCAGGTACAACGCAGTAACATGCAGGGGTTCTAGATATGATAAAATAAAACAATTTTGTAATGGAATTATGAAAACATTTCTTTTCATATCATGAGATAAAGATTCACCAAGGAATGACAGTAATGCCTCCACAGGAGCACTGTATGAGTCACTTATTAAAAAAAGTGAAGCTGATGTCTTAGTAAGCAAACACAATCCCCGAAATAACTACCTTTTAATTATAGTATTGTATATTCATGGGGAATATCATAGCAACCTTTATTTCATTCATTATGCTTGAAATTTCAGAACATAAAACATGTTCTGTTCTTAATGCAATGCAAAATGAAGGTTAAAAACTGAGAGTAAATGATCTGATTAACAGTCAAATAGGGTGGTGAAAAAGAAAATCTAACCACATGGATTTATAAAGTTCATGGAGTAGAGTAAGGACCATTATCATGTTTACAACAGAGGTGGTAACAAGACCCAGCTCAGAAGACTAATGTTATCTCAAAATGTGGGCATACAGAAAGCTATGACAAAAGAAAAAAAACACCAAAACCCACACACAAAAATTCAGAGGGACTACCTAATTTTGCTTTCATCTATGACACATAAATGCTGGAACACAGCTACCCTTTCACAAAGGAGCAATTTCTGTTTGGAATTTAGATCCTGCACACGTAACAATAAACCATCCATCTTTTATTTTTAATGTGATTAACACCATTAAAAGAAACGCTACTATTTTCTCTCTTTATGTAAATATGTAAAAAAATATGACAAAAAGCAAGCTACTGACTGATGTAGAAAAACCCTGATGTAGGAAGGACCATGAAGACTCCTCAGCAAGAAAACTACTTTGAATAATAGTAAAATCATTGCATTGAAATTCTTATGCTGAAAAGATCTGAGGGCTAGATTATCCTACATGTTCAAAACAGCTCATCTGCAATACTTCAAAAGCATACCACCCACTTGCTCAGACAACTTGCTTCAACAGGACCACCTGCATGAGCAAGTACTACTAAAATTCAGAAAACATTATAGAAATGAGCTCAAAGGAGAGAATCATCTTGTGCAATGAGATGTATACAAAAGCAATTAGATGAAAAAAAATGTATCACAGTTATCAGGCTGACATAGGCTGCACATATCCCAGTCAAGCACCCACTGCCTTGATGTAAGTCACACAAATGGCCTGAGATATGCCATGAAAATGAGTTGGTGATGGTTATGGGCTGTGATGTGCTGTGCGTGAACTACGCTGCACACACACGCTAAGCGCCTCAACACTCAGCAGCAGGTTTTGGTATCTGGAACTGAGACTGCTCTTACAGGAGCACAGCATATCAGGAAAGAATATTCACCATTTACACTTCACACATCCCCATTTGCTAAACAACTACAAGCTATGGATCATGAGGTCCATTAATAACCACGAAAGGCACTCACTACCAGTTTCGCACTTTTAACTTTCTGTTTCAGAATATAATGAACTGTACTGTCCCCCACCCCCAAGAGTTTAAGGTTCAGATACAATTTTAGGAAAAACGAAACAAAACACCAAGGTTTAACAAAAAAACAACCCAAAACCAAAAAGCTCCACCCAAAACAAAAAAACAACCCAACCCCCGCCCCCCCAAAAAGACAAACAAATAAAAAAAGTAAACACAAAAAATCCCAACACCTCTCCCCTTCCCAAACCAGTCCCACTGACTTCTGTAGAACGATGCTGACTCAAACCTCTCATGGCCTGTAAGTCAGGTAGCTAAACTGTTAAAAGTAGAAAACAGTAATCTGAATCCTGAGAAGAATCCAAAGCTTTCTGTCTGGAACACCTCTGCTTTCTCTCATTCCTCCCTTGTCCCCACCTTCTGCTAGTACAGTCACCATTCACACAACCCAGAAAGTTTCTGCCGGGAACGACAGGAGTGCTGTAAACTTTTTGGAGCCTGTTTTTCAGCCTGCTTTTTCTAGGTGAAGAAAGTCCAGAACATTTCCAGTGTTGACAATGCTCTTCAGAGGCGAGCAGGCTGACTTCAGTTATGACCCACAGATCAAAAGCTTTCCTGGCTTAGAGAATTAATAGCATTTTTCTCAGCTGCTATGGAGATCATACGACCCTGTGTACATCATGCCAGGGTAGAAGACAACTATGAATCTTTCAAGATCCTCAATTTTCTTGACAAGCTTTCTGTCTGTCAAACTGAACAAAGCAGACCAAGATGGCCTCAGATGGGATTAACAGAAGACCTTCATGATGGACTAAACAGCTCTTTTATTACAGATTTCACATCATAATTCCTTGGAATTGCTGGCACAGGAGAAAAAAAAACACCAACAAAACCAAACAGGAATTCCAACTTGTTGCTGGCTGTTGCTATGACTCAGAGGAACTAGCTGGAATTTGAACTCATCTAATTTCTTACGGGAGACATCACTCTGATAGAATGCACAAAGTCTGAAAGGAACATGCTGAACATATTTTAGGAGTTTCAGGGTCTGCCATGACAGCTAAGAAACTCAACTTACATAGCTTCAAAATAAATAAATTAAACCTCTCAAATAAATTAAATTTAAGATAAAACCCCTCCAGTTTAATTTGTTTCAGGATAGAGAGATCTAAGTTCTTTCAGTTACCTTCAAGTCCTAACAGTCAAATCTTCAAATAACCTAAACATCTGGGAAATATCAGGCCACACAGGGTAAATCTTCAAGTTGTTCTTCTAGAGAAGCATGTGAGTTTAAAAAGTAATTTGCTAGCTATAAATAGAAGTAATTTTACTGATTATGAAAATGTCTGAAGCTTTTAAAATATTGTTTTCACAGAGATGCACATGAGGCTTTAAAATTCCCTTTTATTTCAGCACATGAGATGCACCCTGGGCTGGATGGCTCTGTGTTTGAGTCATCTTGTGTACTGCCTTCTACTGAAGCTGTTCGTTTCATCAGTCCTCAGGATTTTAAGGACGGTGCACCATAAAAAAGTTAATATTGACGCAGAGCATTTTCCTGTAATTTGCTGATGACTTACAGATCCAAGATTGACATGAAGCAATTTTGCTTGATTTTAATAGAACAGTGGCAGTTTTACCCTATGAGGCCTCATTCTGAAAATACATTTTTGATGTTAGTCCCATACTTTTTCAGAACACTCGCTTTGACACCTGAATACTTTACAGCCAATATCTTTTGCCCACAATGCTCTGTATGCAGCTTTGCTTATGCACTATTTTGCTAAGCCATGGTTTGCAAAAATGAGATTACTGCTTGCAGAAAACTTGTTGGGGCATTCCAAAAGCTTTACATTCTACGTTAAATCTCACATAAAATGTGTGCAAAACCAAATAAACCCCAATGAAATATAATTCTCCCTATTTCCCCTGGGCACAGGAGGTGAGGGGGGCCAGGAGGGAAGCAAGAAGAAACAAACCTAGGAATTATTATCATCTAGTTAAGCAGAGGCACAATTTAGATTTTAAAAATGTAAAAACCAAAATAAAGTAAAATAATCTCCCAGAAAAGCAAGACAGAACATATTTACATCATCTATTGTGGACAAAAAAATAAATTGAAAAGCTTGTGCTCTCTCTTCATCCTTTCTGCATAGGAACAAATTCATAGCTTTGAAACTATGGGAGAATCTACCCCATTTTGCCTAGTAGTGGCATAAAACTGGCTACAGTAGAAGTAGTCCTAAAAGCTTGTTACACTTTGTATGAGCTGCTCTTTTCTGGACATGTTTTCTACATTTAGAGTGTGCAAGGGTGTTTTAGACCCCCAGAGACTGGCCTGCTGTCAATGGGTCAAAAAAGGCACCTGTGTACCTGAACAAAGTGGCTGCAGTGAAGATAACTAAATGGCAGCAGTGGCTTTAAAATTCGTCTTTAGGAAGTAAGAGGGGGGGTTGTGACTAAAAATCATTCAATCTTTTGTAAAGCTCTTAAAATTCTCTAGGTCTAGATGCTTTCTATGCCCACTGTGATAGGAAATGGTCCTAATTTCACATTTCTCACTATTTTCCTGCTAGTCCCCCCGTCGGCAGTTCTCCTTTCACTGCAGGCAGCACATCCATTGACTGCGGTGAAAGGCTGCGATTATGGACGGTTTACATGGCGCTAATCTCTGCGGCATTCACAGGACGCTTCCTCCTGCCACACCACCCCAACTGCGCCTCTCACAGAGAGCACTGCCAGCTGCAGAGGAGCACAGCACAAGATGGGCAGAGGGGAGACTGCAGAGCCATTCCCGTTTTGCTCTCACCGTACGCTGGCTGTTGCAATGCTGAACGTTTCCGACCTGCAGCACAATCCCTCCCGACACCGCCCCACCATCACCTATGGCTTCCCATGGACTATACTCAGAGAACCTCACCCACTCAGCCCTGACGGTTGTGTGGACAGTAATTAAAAATCAAAGATCCATGACGATTGTTGAGCAGATCCTCCAGAGAATTCGGGATGAACGAGAGTTGGGAATATGTGAACTGAAAAATTACTTCTCACAACTGAGTTTTCCTAATTTTCTTTTAAGATTTAACTTTCCTGGACAATAACAGATGCACAAACAGGATGCAGTTCTTGTACTCAAACTATGTACAAACAACTGGAATACATGCATAGACTCAAAGGGTTGTTTTCACTTTATTTAACATAAGCATTTTCCCAAAATTGCATAAACTGAAGGTTCCTTTGAAAACTGCCTAAGAAGAACATTATGCAGAAAAGCCAGGAAGTAGGAACAGTACTTGGGGAAATGCAGGAAGCATGGAAATTACTAAGGGGAACACAAATTTCAGACAAACAAACAAACGAGCAGAAGGAAACTATAGAAGTCTGCGCCAGTGAAGGGAGACACTTTTCAGATAACTCAAGTGCCAGATGACTGAGACTGGGGATGTGTGGAAGAATTGCACTTAATTTTTCAAGGCTTTTAACTGGAAAATTTCTTAGACTCTATTATATGCACTGTTCTCCTTGTAATTACTACACTTACTTCTACCATTAATAATGTGCATAAATCTGCTGTTTGTCATGTTCATAAAGCACTTAATAAACGTCCTCTAAAGGAAGGAAATCACACTCCTTGAAAATCCACTAACTTTTAGAGAGAGGGGAGAAAAAGAAGCTATTCTTAGCATATACACATCACGCCTAGTCCTCTGACATATCAGCAGTGGTTCAACCAGAGGTGACATGAGAGTAAATGCATATGGCACCTGCCTGGGAAGGTATGTGAATAAACACAGATGTGCCCTGACAGCTCCTTGAAACCTAAATGCTATCCAAGCCTGAAATCCCAGTGGTGGCAAATCTGTCAATAGCCAACATTACTATCTATCTAGAAAGGCATTCACCCACCAAGAAGAAAGGGTTGTATTTGGTTTAGATGATATTAGACACCCTGCACTTGTGTTGCTGTACAACAAGTTCTCAGACAAGGAGCAAGGAAAGTTTACAGACAGCAATGACAGTGGATGTTATCTTTCATTTAAATGTAACAGCCTTAGCTGGAATCTGGTCAGAATGCTTTTACTGCAAGAGGACAAGATACTGTTTTTACACCTTATCCAAATGGCAAGCAATTGGTGTATCTGCAACGGCAAAAACCGAAATGAGAAAGCAATGTTTTATTTTAAGTTGATGTAAAAATTAGCTACCTACCAGAGTGTTTCAATGTAAACAAAGTAAAGTGCAGTGAGAAGTGTAAATCTATACATAAAACCCATTAACCTTTCCTCACCTGATCTTCTTCTCCACCCCCTTCTTCATCGTATTTCAGAATGTTGTCCCTCACATCATCTTCAGGATCAATCAAGAGCTGCTTTGCCTGACGCTCTTTATCACGGCGTTTCATCCATACCACAAACATTAAAACTAAAACTGTAACGCAAAAATGGGAGAGACAAAACCACATCTTGATTCTGAATTACAGCCATAGAAAATTGTAGAAATTTAATGATTTCAAGATTAAAAAAAAAAAAAAAAAAGAAAAAAGCAATGAAGTTGGATTTGTTCTGGATAAGGTACAAGGTTTTTTTTTTAAATTAAAAAAAAAACAGAAGGCAGCTTAAGCAAGAGACGTTTAAACTCAGACCACTATAGGCAATTTGGTTTGAAAATCAATCACATATTCGATGTTGTAAGTAATAAATCCACTCCACATCTGCAAAAGAAACTTGTCATGAAAAGAATTAAGAAAGACTATGCTTCATAAACCACTATATTCAGAAAGGAAGCTCTGCTTCAATCAGGCTCTGTTAGTTTCATACCTAGCATTTAAAAAGTGTCTTGTATCAGGAAAGTAAATGCACTATGTGCTTGTGAAGAATCATGTGCTTAGCCAGGCTCAATTTTTTTTTTTATTACTCCTTTCCATACTATTCTGTGTTCTAGATGGGTGCATCGTGTACTACGACCTAATCTCTCCCTTGTGTTCCACCACAATAGGCAATCAGTTAACTATAAAATATAGGAGAGCTAGCATCTAATTTACTACACTGGACAGACACTTACTCATGATTTTTAGTCATGTCCCTTACTCAATGCACTTCACACAAAATAAAATACTACTACAGCTTTATGCAGTACTTAAACATACACACCATTGCAACACCTACCTTTCTTGTCAGGCCTTAGGTGAAGGGCTGTGATGTATTACTTCCCAACAGTAATTCCTACTTGCATTAATCTGAAGCACAATAGTAGTAACATCAGAGCACTCCTTAAAAGCACTGCTACCCGCTATGGGTGGCACCAAATCACACAATACTGGCAGCACAAGAGAGATTAGATGCCTGGGGACTAATCACACTTTCAACCTGGCCACTCACTGACGTATCATTACAAGTATCCATGGGTATAAATGGAAAATCTCTTTCACAAAACTACTGCAGGGCTTGACTGCCAAACAGGTGCTACCTGTGCTCTGTCCAACTCCAAATCCTGTACTATCAGGAAGTTTTCATACTTGTCCAAAACACTGAACCACGCAGCAACAATTCCTGGACTTGAGCCTTTAATAACTCCCCTGTCTTTGTCAAGGCACCTGATACTAAAACGTAATACTGTACCTGCAAAACAAGAGTAAAGGAGTTAGAATTAAGAGAGCTATCTACTCACTGAGCAAGATGATGATACACAGCAGAATTGCAATGATGGCACCAGTGCCCAGCCCCGCACCGACAATCCGGTCAACATCAGTGCAGTCTCCATTTAAGTCACACTGGCAAACTTTCACCTTCAGCAAGGAAGTGCTGGATGCATGTGGATTTCCAGAATCTGTAATTACTATGGGCACGTCGTAGATACCGGCCTCCAGGAACCGGATTCTTAAGGAGAGCTGGGCGTGATCGCCTGTGTGTGAAAATAAGGCGCTGGTTAAAAAGCAATATATTGCTCACATGAGATTAAAACAGTACTGGCAAAAACAGCTCATGTGTGAGCTCGGGGTTGACTTCTTGCTCAAACTGCTACGTGACACTCAGGGTAACAGAATTCCTGACTGCTGTGATTTTCTTTCTTAAAATTTCTTGTTCTCCAGGGAACTTACATTAAGGTGATTTCTTGTTCATATTAACCAAATTCGTGTANTGTGATTTTCTTTCTTAAAATTTCTTGTTCTCCAGGGAACTTACATTAAGGTGATTTCTTGTTCATATTAACCAAATTCGTGTATGTTGTGAAATAATACCAAAGACATTTGCAAAAGTTTCTTTAAAACTGTGAAGATTTCCGTAGTGCTAATTACCACTAATTCGAACGATGGTCCAATTCCTCTTAATACTAGCAGGTGTGTCAGGCAGCTCAAAGGCAAACGGGCCTGCATTTGGATCTATGTCAGGGTCTACGGCAGTGATGTTAATAGCATTGGGCTGGAGTGTTTCACAAGTTGTGGCTTCCTTTGGATGCACTTGGGGGGCATTATCATTGATGTCCAGCAGGTATATCTGAAGTGTGCCAGTTCCACTCATCGGGGGTATTCCTAAAGGAAAAGGAAATAGCATTAAGCTTGTTTCCAGTTGCAAAGTTATTTAAATGAAGCCGTACCAACACTCCTATATGTTCATCTCACTTTTGGGATTCTGTCTTTTACAAAACCAATCTAATACTGTCACTGCTCCTGCTAACACACTAATTCTTATGTGGTCTGTTCTCAGAAAAATGGCCCTACTCAGCAAAATTCAGTAAATAACTGCAGATCCACAGATCAGAGACTCATCCACTTCACTGACCAGTAGACAGTTAATCTCCAGAGATGGTCCACATCAAAGGCTTCAAAGAAGAAGGTGGAGAATTGGGATGGTTTGTCCTCTGGACAAATTATTTCCAAACTTTGAAGGCTTAAGATCACCCTTTACCATAAATGTGCTATTTAAATTCTTTCTAATACTGACTTTCAGCATGCTATTTTTAGACATTCCTGCTATCCATATCAAATGTGTGATGCTTCCCTTAACCCTGCTGGAATCACACATTGATGTGATCATTTGGCACTGAATTTTTCAGTATAACTAGCAATGGTTCTCATTCCACCTCCCATAATCTTCCAGTTCCATTTATGTTTTTTCTCCAGAACAGAGCCAAAGTACAGAAACAACTGATCTAACTTCCAGTTCAGAAAATTTTACCGTGTCTTCTTTCCAAGGCAAATAGCCCCAGTGTTTCTGTTTTCCATTCTAATGTGAGAAGGTTTCTAACTGTGCCTGTCCATCTTTCTGCTATCAGCTATGAACAGTGCAGCACTCCAGCTGGAATCAAAGGACTCATTTCTGAGCAGTGTTAATTGTCATTAACAAACTGACAACAAAAAGATACTTTTCCCTCTGCACTGCTGCAGTGGGGAAATACAAAGCCCCTCCAATGACACATTACTCCCCATAAAGCCCACTCATGCTGTGCATTCACTCAACCTACCACACTCCCATGCAGGGTTTTTTCAATTTTCTGTCAGCTCAACTCATGTAACCAAGACAGTGTTTTTCTACAAACTCAGAGAATTATTTTTCAACCATTTCCCAAGTAGCTGGGAAATTATACACAGTCTGATAGCAATACAGATTTCCAACGGGATGTATTCTGAGCATATCCTGTTTTCTGCCCCAGTAAAAATGAATACCATTCAATCATAAAGAAGAAAAGCTTTTTGAAAAAAATACACAATATTGATACATACCATTATCAGAAGCAAGAAACGTTGCATTATACATATTGTTCTGCACATATATTGACTCTCTGTCCAAAACAGCTGTAGTAGTTATTTGTCCATTAACAGGGTCAATTTTCAGCCAGTTTGCAGGGTCTGAAAGTTTTGAGTACCTGTGTATTTAATCATAAGTTGTGTTATTTATCAGCCAGCAAAGACAGTATTAGTATTTTAATTTGTATTCTGGACATGTTTTTGGAATTTGAAGATAACATTTTACGAATTTGCATTTATCAAGCCCTGTCAGTAAATTTCTTGGAAATACATATTAAAACCAGTCCTGCATTTCGATTCCTGAACTGCCTTGCCGTGTAAGTTATCATGCAACTGGAGGAAATCATGCAATTACCATAAACTATGTAACATTAATACTCAGACTCAATTAAAATATTCAGTCAGGATCCTTCTTGGTTTTTCTACACCTTCAGAGCTATAATTTTCATCTTGTCAGAGTGCTGAGAGCAGGAGAGAGGTAAAAATGGATAGTGCTAGTTGCGCTAACTCACATTGTTCTAGCACTTCAGTATCACTTCATTTTCAGAGGCCCTGGGTTTACTGGATGTTTCTCATCTTAATTTGAAAGAGAAGTGTCTTTCAAAACCATTCTTCTATCTGATAAATTTTTCCTTTGACATCAATCTATCATGCAAGCTATCTTAGCATCGAAGTCCTCATACTGTCATTTCTATGACGGTTATGTCCAGAAATGAGCAAAGTATCACAAACAGCTAACCAAAAATCAAGACAAAATAAAATTACAATAATCTTGATTTTGGAAGGAAAGACAGAACATAAGTTCTTCTATACAGAGTTTCTTCTATATGAAGAAACTAAAAAAAAAAAAAGCTAAAATGAGCTAAAAATGAGTTAAAAAAAAAAAGCTGGATAAGGCAAGTCCTGATCCATGGGCAGTCACAGTCTTAGCTTTGTAGATAATGACCATGTCTTATATTAGGCATGCTCATGTAGCTTCATCTAACTATGAAGTTAGATCATGTAGCAAAGTTTTAGACATTAAAAAAATTATCATCAAATTACGATCATAGCCATCAGTACAAGGATTCAGAGACAGACAACAACACCACTTTGCATTGCTGGAGAAAAAATTAAAAGAAAACCCTTCAGATTTCACCAACAATCCGATTTGGTTGCCATGTGAAAATTACTTATGAATTTTAATTGCAAATGATCTTAGTTCACAGAAGCATGTTGTCTGCTCTGACTGAATTTGTTGGGATAGAACATTTACTTTACCACAGATGCATAACCGCATTCTATCTTGATGAAATAGATCTTAGGATGAGAAAACGACCCAGTTTACACACCTATGAACACCGGTCAGTTCCCCTTCTCTACAGCCAAAAATCCCTTTGGAGAGAGCTGCACAAACCCCACTGGATGTGTTGGGATAGCTGCGTGCTGTGGTAAATGCAGTCACTTCACATGTCATCTCTTTGCTCCCCACCCATTCCAGAACACAGACATTGCAAAATGCTTATATAGACCTTAGAGACGTTTGCTGCATGTAACGATCCGGGTCCTGAGCAGTGAAAGTTGTCAACATGCTACCAGCCATCAGCCCTTCTTCCTGACGCACGAGCTTGGGGTTTGGAACAAAATATGGGCTCTCATTCACATCAATGACCGTAATGGACACGGTTGCTGTTGACTGAGGAGGATGCTGAATCCCCTTAGCCAAAGGCACTTGATTTTCTGCAGCTACGGTAAGTACAAACATCCTGTTGGTCTCGAAGTCAATAGGCTGGCAAGAGCAAAGAGCAGGAAGTGTTAATGTTTACTCACAGTAGCAACAGACACACAATAACATTTTAAATTTAAAGCACATTTTTGATGATTACTTGTACTGCTTTTCTCAAAAATGAGCACTGAGTCTGAGGAGAGCACAATATCATCACCTCAACACAAGCTCATGTGCTGGCGTTTTGCTTAGCAGCAGCAGCAGCAGTTTTGAAGTCAGAAGAGCTAGAAACCTAGTCATTCCTGGATTTAACCTATTCTGGTACTGCCATTAGACACAACTGAGGAAACAAACAGTTTAATCACAAAATGATGAAGAAGCTCCCAGCTTTGTGCCAGGCACTCACATGTGCTTCCTGATGATCTTTCCTGGGGACAGAAAGCTGCCTCTTTCTGTTACAAGGATGAAAGTTTCCTTCAAACGAGTTCATTACTATAGCTATTCCCACAGATCAGAGATTCTCATGCCCTCAACGTCTCACTAGAAAGACTCTTCGTAATCCCAGCCAACCTCATTTCTGGTATACCTATAGCTTCCATCTTCCCAGTGAAGACAACCTTCGGTTTGGTGATTTCCTCACTGAGCCAGAAGTCCAGTTTAAGGAGAAGCAGTAACTGTGAATCTAGAGTTCCTCTGTCATGCTGCACAGGGCTGAGGCATTCCTGGAGACAGGATCTGCCTTTGTACTATGCACTGTATACTCACACAGATCCCAGACTGGAAGAAAACCCTGTACCTTACCGGGGCAGTTGGCATGTGACAGCATGAAGTAAGCGACAAGAGACAATCTAATCTTCATTACAGGTTGACAGATCAACTCATTGCACTGCCAATAAAAACTGTAGGCAGGTTTCCAACTCTTCCCATGTCTGGGCACTTAAAGGAGTGCTAAAAAGCACAGACACTCACATAATTCTTCCTGGAAGACTGCAACGCAACAATTGGTACCTCTGGGGAAGAGCAGTTATAAACCAGAGACAGTTCTTAAAAAAACTCAGTGTGAATTACTATTAATGCTGTATCTAGGTTGTATCTTTTTGGCACATAGATACTGGGAGGATTAAAATCAAACAAAATGAAACGAAACAAAACAAGAGAAAAGAAAAAATGAATTTTTTAATTTTCAAATGGGATTACTGGCATCGCACCTTTGACTTTGAAATGGATCAGCCAAAACCAGAGCAGGCCAACTCGAGAGATGAGACATTTATCAGAGGGTCATGAGGAAAAGTGGCTACTGCCTGGCAGGTTTAATTATAGAACCACATTGTTATTATCACTTGAAATAAGTCATCCCTTAACACAGAGCTGTGTTGGCTAGAGAACGAAGATAGACAGGTTATTCCATAAAAGGTATTTAAATGAGGTTTTAAAAATAGCCAGTCTTTAAATGCCTCTTGTAGAAGTACCCTCCCACCTATCATTTTTTCCTCTCTGATTGTGCTTTGACTGCCTATATCTGTTCCTTAATGGAACATCTTGACATAAAATGTGCAGACAACACGCATGACTACTAACTGAGGAGGTAGGAAGTCGTTCCTTTAGACTAGCAAAAAATACTAAGCAGGCACTTTTTCACAGAGTAATTTCTAACTTTTAGCAAATAAAGATTAAAGAGCTGTGATTTCTAATAACCTAGCCTGATTTTTAAAACTGAGCAGGTGGAATACTACTGATAGCGTAAGCAAGGTAACATTCGAAGAGACAGATCGCTAGTTTCCGCACGAAAGGGAGCATCCATTTTATTCCAGATTCATGCTGGCCTCAGGAATTCACATTTCCCCGTGTTCTCCCACTTCTTCCCTCTCTGCTGAATTCTCTGAAAGGCAAGCACGCCGTACCTTTACGACAGTCACCAGCCCGTCGTTGCTGTTGGGATCGGTGAGGATGGTGAAGCGGCCCGTGGGGTCTCCCCCGGTCATGCGGTACATGGCGTTCCACGCCGGCGTGTGCGGCTGGTCTTTATCTGTCACCGTCAGATTGGCCACGATCACATCCACCCTGTTCTCCGGTACTTCCCCGTAAAACTGCGAAAACCACGGAAATGCTTTACCTCATCTGGAGGAGCATGCAAGAGCCACATCGGGCTCAACTTTCAAAGCGGGGCAGCCCATCTCTCCTCACTGGAGCTCTGACAATTTATCTAATGGAGTTTACCTGAGGCCACCCTGAGAACCAATGGCTTGATTCCCTTGTCAGCTTTTGCCTTTTGGTCAAAAGCAGAACACTGTATGTAAGGGATATGTATTCTGCACATATTTTGATTCTGTCTGCCAGTATGGTATTTAATAAGTAATAAATATTTACTGTCTGTGAACATAATGAGAGAAACAGAGAATGGTTATAAATATGCACATCCTTCAGTAACTCCTATGCCGTACTTACAGTCATGGCAGTGAACTCTGGAGGATTGTCATTGACATCTGTCACAGCGATGACAGCAGTTGCTGTGTTTGAAAGACCATATGTTGGGTTTCCTTCCATGTCCGTAGCTTGAATTATTAATGTATATTGTTGTACTTTCTAAAACACAAAATGACAACATAAGTTTTAGACAAAACTAACATTACCACAGGACAGCAGGTGTTCCCAAAATTGCACTCTGCTAAGCAGTGGAGCCTATCACACAGTTTATTCTAGTTAGCATCACCCGAAATGACAGGAGCGAAGTTTGTGCCACAGGAATACAGCAGCAGGTTGCTTGTATTGAACTACTGTTCGACTTTCTTCAAAGACCATCAAGGTAAGGACAGGCTGACTGCTTCCTACTCTAATAAATCAAACCACTTTAGACAGCTAATGCATGATCACAGGTTTAAGAACGCTTTTCCAATGCTGAAAAGAGAACCAGAGTGCATTTTATACTAAAACAGGGAAAGTCCTCAAAAGCATTTGAGAGCACTGAGCCAAGGTAGAATTGTCGGCCAAACGGCCACAACTGCCAAGGTTTTGTTTCAGCCAAGCCCGAGTATACAACTGCTGCTGCAACTTCTTGTGATCTCTATGGAAACCAAAGATGTGGAGGCCAACAGAGATGAGTAAGGGCACTGGGAGAAAGGGGGAGGGAAGCAGCAAACAGGCTATTTCCATAAATGTTAAACACCCCGGCAGAGTGCGGCAGCCATGGGCCCCCTCTCCCCGCACAGCCGCTAACGGCCCTGGAGCCAGGCACTCGCTCCCCCCTCACAGCTGGAGTGGGGCCAGGGTCCCTAAGCACCAGAAACACCTGGCAGAGACCTGACCTCAGCCCAGTGAGCTGTTTCAAACAACATCAACAAGGTTCTATTAAGAAAACAGGAAAACCATAAAGATATTTTCTGTACAGAATTGCTGAAAAGTTTATTTTAACTCCTTGCTCTCAAATATTGTGCATGCTTCTTCATTTACCAGTTCATCATCCTTCCTTGGAGAAAAGTGTTACCATTCAGTTCTTCTCATAAGAAAGGACATAAATATAAGAAGCTGCTATTACTTTGAAACAGCACTTTCGCAAACGGTTTACTAACACTGGCAAAAACCTTTTGGCAAAATAAAAATATTTCAAGAAGAGCCTATTTTTATGTTTTGGGGGTTTTTTTTCCACTTGGTGTGTTATTTTCTTCCACTGTCTAAAGAGTGGGATATATGACAGATTACTTCTCATGGAAACAATTTATAGAATCATGAAACATGCTGAGCTGGAACAGACCCATCAGGATCAGAGAGTCCAACTCCTGACCCTAAGCAGGACATCACTAGAATCATACCATTTACAAAAAGGAATTACAGGTATTGATACAAAAAATAAGCAAGGTTAATTCCACTGATAGTGCTTAGCTTTCTTACAAACTCTGGCCAGACAGTATGACAGACATGAGAGGTTTAACAGTTTGCACATTTCCAAGCAACAACTATGAGTCACAGAATAGAAAGTTTTTAAAATTAGCTGTGTGGATCTTTATCTCCCACTGAAGATAACGATTTATGCTCACGCCATCTTTCACACAGAAACTCTTACAAGACACCCCAAATGTGTATTGCTCTATATGCATCTCATGATTCTTTAAAAAAGCAAGACTAATATTAAGTCTACAGAAGTGCAGTATATATGTTTAATAATGTGCATATATATGTATATATGAATTCTTGCTTGGAAAATATACTTGCAAAGTGACCCTCAAAAGGCTTTAAACATCCTAAAGGTTTCCTTCATGACACGAACAAGAGTAGCAGTCATGAGGGAATCAAAGAAATGCTTTTACAACTTTCATCCAGGAAAAAATCATACTTTATTTACTGTGAAGCAATAAAATCTAAAGCAGTATTGAAGCAAATCTCAGTGCCATAAGATTCTATGTTATTGAAACAGCAGGTGCTTCTGATTCATCTGGGTCTTAACACATTGATCCCAAGAAGCAAATTTCATTAAGGAAACTCCATTATTATTACAGAGAGACTCAGCTTCCTTACAGTCATCTTAATTCCAACAGAACCAGCACACTAAAAACTTGCCCAGAAAGTGCCCCAAAAGACAGCATACCAGTGTTTTTGTTTGCTTCTTTGTTTTTTTTCCCCTCTTCCCAGCACTCACATCAAGCAGATCAACTGCTGAGAGTGAAATTTCGGAAATCAACAAGCACACAACTTTCCAAGCATGGGGAAACTGGGCGAGGTGGGTCTCCTCTTTTTACTATGGTTTGAGAAGCAGCCAGGAATAAGCTGTGGAGCATGTGTCAGCAGCCTGCACAGAGACTTAGCAGCAACACATCCAAAAGTGAACTGGCAGCTTCAAGAAAGAACGCAGACCTCATCAGTTCACATCTTTCCACTTCAACACAGGCCAAATAAAAGAGCACTTCACTGAATTAACCTCACGTGAGGCAGGAATGTCAGTGTGTAAATTTAAGTACCCTGCCTGACTTCTTCAGCACCTCCAGCAGTAAGGCAGATGTTTTAATGCTGAAGTGAATTCCACAGCAATAACGGAAGAAATAAGAGCAGCTGGATCTCATGAAACAGCATCTTTTGAGATAACAAATGAAAGATTTCTTCTGCCTTAAGCTGAGTTTCCTTACCTAAGCAAATCTCTTCCTGTGCATGTTAGCACAGATAATGCATTGCGCATGTTAATCTAAAATACCAGCAGATGAGGAATGCTATCAGAGGAACCACTTTTTTTAAATGCCTACAACACTTATGCTCCCATAAAAAAATGTGTCACATTATATAAGAATTTAAAATTCTGTCTAGTATTTTATGACTTTAATTAGAGCTTTATAAAGAGAGACAAGACTTGTAGGAAAGAGTGGAAAGGCAAAAGAGGGCAGACCAGCTGGGGTACATAGACAAGAAGGCACTCCCCGCACTGTCAGAAGACGATTCAGCTTTGGCACTCTAGACTCCCAGTCATTTTAATTTAATTGACTTCCACAAAATGACTCAGGAAATTGAGGAAGTAAAGCTTGGGAAGGAAACCATTTTATCTCATATTAGTCTAATTTAATATTTGAATGATTTAACGTTTATCATTAATATCCAGCATGTTCAAGAAATGTTTATATATACCCATTCGGGTATCAGCAGAGTGATCCATCAGGAAAACTGATGGTGAATGACAAGGCTTTTCCAACTGTTAATGTGAGGGTCTAAGCTCCACAGGCAGCTGGTTTCTTCTGAGTTAAATCCCTTCAGTATAGCTAGTCACCAAGTGATAAAACCTCAAGAATTATCGCTATGTCCTTCTGAAAGTTCATCTGTCAAAGATGACCAGGGGATTTTAAAAACAAGAGCAAAGCTGCCCATCATTCTTTTAATTTAACAGGGCAATACTGTAAAGTTCAGGGTTTTCCTTTGCTCAAATCCCTTCTCTTCAAAACCAACTTAAATTAAATGAATGTTAATAAAACCTCAAAAATTAATTGCAATATCTAACAGTCTGTTTAGCTTCTCAAATATTCTGATTGCCCCTTTCAAACTGAAATGCATCAGAATATTAATAGCAAACGCAGAACTTCAGAAAGCATTTTTATTCTCCATTTTAAATAACTATAAACAAGCAGCTAAAAGATGAACAGCAAATCCAGTACTTGGGATTTAATGAGCTGAAATGAGGTTAGTAATACAGAAGTTGAAACAAGATGTATTCAAAAGAGATTTGTTTGGATTTTATAGCTTGTTTATAAAATAATGCTTATCTCTTGTGACGTTTTCAAGTGGTTCAAAAGCACAGTTAGTGTGACAGATTTGGAGTTGGGAGGCAAATATTTTTATTCCCAACCTCACAGATGGGTGAATCAGAGCAGAGGATCTGGCACACTCCTCCAGTGGTGGGTGAAGAACTGCCTAGACAGGATGGACCTTGCTCAGCACGCACCAACGAATTACTGGCAGATAGTTTCTTTTTATCATTATTATTACTGCACTGCTCTGCTTTAGTGTGTACCTGTCTCTTAAGAGCAAACAGGCTTATGGGACAAGATCCCTTCCATGATCCCACACAGCCAAGAGTAACTACATGTATGGAATATGTAGGTCAAATTTTCATCCCTATACATCATTTTCTCTCCTCTGAGTTTTTGTACTCTGGGACTAGGACAATGAAGTGTCAACAGGGTGAAGAAAGGGAGTAAGTTAAGACTGAGGAGGGGGAGAAATATTTCACAGTATCATGAAATTGTTTGGACTAGAAGTCACCTTAAAGATTATCTTGTTGCAGACATGCAGCTCTGGGTAGGGACACCTCCAACTACACCAGGTTGCTCAGAATGCCATCCAACCTGGCCATGAACACTTCCACGGATGGGACATCCACAACTTCTCTGGGCAACTTGTTCCCATGTCTTACTACCCTCACAGTAAAGAATTTCTTCCTTTTATCTGCTCTAAATGCACCTGCTTTCAGTTCATAATCATCTCCCCTTGTCCTATCTCTATATGCCCTTATTAAAAACCCCTCTCCAAGCTCTCCTGTAGGCCCCATTCAGGTACTGGAAGGCAGCAATAAGGTCTCCCTAGAGCCTTCTCCTCTCCAGGCTGAACAGTCCCAGCTCTCTCAGCCTATCTTCATAGGAGAGGTGCTCCAACCTTCTGATGATCTTCACATCCCTCCTTCACGTATTTCCTGTGCTGAGAACCCCAGATCTAGATGCAGCACTCCAGTTGGGGTCTCACAGGAGCAGAACAGAGGAGGAGAATGACCTCCCTTGACCTGCTGGCCATGCTGCTTCTGACAAAGCCCCGGGTATGACTGCCTGCAGGTGCACATTGTAAGCTCATGTCCAGCCTCTCACCCCCCCACACCCCTGAGCCTGCATCTTCACAATATTAAGCACAACCCAGGCCACAGGATTAAGACCTGCCATACCTCTCTGTCAAGCCCAGCTGCTACGGTGATAATGTCCCCAGTTTCGTTGTTGATTGTAAACATGTTTGGAGAGGGGCTGCTCGGGGCCTGTGACAAGATTCTGTATCTCAGCATCCCATTCTGGGTGTTGGGATCATCAGCATCGATGGCAGTAACAGTCATCACGTAGGTCCCTAGCAGCAGGATAAATAATTGATGTTATATAAACAGTTTACACTCAAATTATACAAGATCACTTTACAAGCAGTGGTCAAAGCACATATTTCTTTTGGTAAAATCTGCACATTCCATCTTTACTTAAAACAAACTGGCTAAACTCAAGACTCACCAACGGAGTAATTAAAATACATAAGAGGAGATAAAAATACTCTCTGTTTATAAAAGACTAGATTTGCTTATAACTGAAGAAGCTACATAAACAATGAAATCTTACATTCTGCCACAAATAATATTTCTGTAACAAGAGAACATCTCATGTTTAGATACTTATGTTATTAATTGGGCCAAAGGAAATATACTTATTGTTCAGAATTGGTGGACATACTGATAGTGACTGAAAATCAATATAAATAATACTCTCTCCAAAGTCTTTGAGATAAATCTCAAATGCCAAGTAAACACTGCAAAGTTAGAAAACACACTTCTTGTGCTAACCTTTCATTTTGCACTTCTTACAAATTAGGAAAGTAGTTTCAGCCATAGCACAAACTTTAGTCTGAGCTGATCAGAATTTTAATGAGATCTGAACAACACTTCGGTTTTCTCAAGAATTCAAATGATACTGATTTCAAATCCCAGTATCTGCAAACCCTCTGGAAATCAAAACTAGAACTGGATCTAGTGACATTTTGGAAGTCTCTTATACCCTGACCTGTCAACTAAATGAACATCAATGTCTATCATAAAAATAAATATAAGAACCGTGATGTTATAATTAGGATTTTGAAAACCATGAACCAGAAATCATATTCTTAAAGCCTGTCCTGGTTTTAGTTCATATACATAGCAATTTTGCCTTTTGGAAATGAATCCCAGCATGTTAAAAACTGCATTAAAAACAGGGTGAAATGAGAAGATAGTATCTGAGATTTTGCTCATCACACTAAAGACACCTTTCAAAAGTATTACAAGGTCTGAAGGTACCCCCTTCATCACACCTTCACAATGATACTGTAAATATGATACTTCAAAATAATACCTCTGCCTCCCAAAAGCCCATGTATTACCTGGCTTTGATCCCTCGGGGACTGTCCCATTCCAAACCTGGTGTAAGAATTCAGGCCTATTGTCATTCATGTCAATGACATTAATAACAATGTCAATAGGGTTTTCCACCTGGTTTCCATTTACATCCACTGCGTGTGCTCTCAGCTGCAAAAATCATTAAAAGTATTAGAATTTGCACAACGTACAGGTGCAAATAGATATAATAATAGTGACAGGAAGTTTCAGGCCAGACATTTTCAGCTCAGTGTATTTTGTTATCTGCCACTGCTCACTCATATCGACCTTTAAAATTTCTAAGTTGCTAATGGAACTGATGCTCAGACTTCTAAGTTGCAGACTTCCCTCTTTCACTTGATGAAAATTATTTTAGATCATGTAATTTTGATTACTGTGGGACTGATTTGGGCCTGCTAGCTGCTGCTAGAGCAGCAATAAGGCATGTGAGAGAGATAAGTTTTCCCAGACCAATGTTTTGGGAAAACTTATCTCTCTCAGAGGCCTTACTGCTGCTCTAGCAGCAGCTAGCAGACCAAAATCAGTCCCACAGATTACTACTAGGGCCTACTTTCATGTAGAATTCTGGTTTTAATAATGACTATTAGAAAGCATTCTCTAAAAAGATGCAGATTTAAATGTAAATCTGTGTATTTAGACCAGAGGGTGGCCATTGCTAGGGAAAAGAGCAACTTTCTCCTATAGCAGTCCTGCTGATGCCCATCATATATAGATACACACATATCTTATGGCTACAAAACTACTAGAAAGCAGCAAGATGGCATTATTAACTCACCACTCTGGAAATGACTCATATAAATGTAAATTCCTAAGTCAGTAAATCCTGAATTGCCATTGTCAAATGCTCAGTTAAAATCTTATGGATGCCAGAGCTGTTGTTTGAGAGAGCCTTTCACCCACACCTCCCCCCAGATGCCTCCTGCTGTGTCCTCTGTTTGGGAGCAGCACTCAAAAGGCTCCCCAGAGCACAAGGCAAGAAGTGTTTTAATCCACAACACGCTGGAAAACTCTCTCCTGGAGCTGAGTGATTTCAGCATAGTTTCCCAAAAAGGACAGCAAACTTTAGTTCACAGCCTGCTCCCCCTTTCTTCCTTGAAACTTTCCTTTTCCACTGGTACTGGAATCTGAGGTCTACTTTGTCAATTTCTTTAGAGCAAAGAATATCGTTTTCATAAGCTGACAGGCCTAATTTACAATTCTATTAAAATGCTTAGATTTGCCCCTAAAATAAAAATTGGTATGTTATTCTTCCCATCCATTTCTCAAATCACAGCTGTGCAATTCTAATAGCAGTCACATCCTAATTTAAGTTGCTGAATTAAAAATAAACTTTTGGAAAGTATACAATTCAGTGGAGACTGTGATCAATGGCCTGTACTTGAAATATAAGCCACAGTATCCATATTTCAATCTTTTAAAATTACTTTATCTAAATACATTTAATCACTGTTTACATACGTTAATGTATTTAAGCTGCTTAAATATAGTACGAGTTAGCCTTATTAAGTACAATAAATACAAATCTGGTACAAACTCTTCAAATCATATCTCATACAAAACTGAATGCTGGCTGCTCAAGTCATGTTTGAAGCAGATGTTCGTCTTCAATTTGATAATCTGATTTATGGTAAATTAAACTCTTACATGAAAAGAAGCAATCTGCTCCCGGTCCAAAGGCTTTGTCACAGACAGCTGTCCTGAGATGGGGTTGATGATGAAGATGCCTGTTGGAGGCTGGTCAGCTCCTGGGCCAGTCACACTGTACCGCAGCGAAAGGCTTTTATCGCGATCGGACCGAATCTGTGTGTCCAAAAAGATGAAGTTTCATTAGCTACAAACAAGCACAGGGTGGGACTGCTGCTGAGACAAGCAGCAGCTCTATTTATTTTCTACTTGCTCCTTAAGCAGTACTCGCAGAAGTAACTGTTCCGGAAATGGTGCAGAGTTGGTATAAAGGCTGAAGTTTTCAACAGCACTCTCTGTTAGAAACTGGTCAAAGGATATTCAGAAATGTAAAATATCCCTGTTTATTTCTCAAGAATTTCTCAGGAAAACTCCTGAACCAGCAGAGATACCCCTTAACACACTTACCATCCAAAACAAGGTCATCTTCCACCAGTACAGATGCATTGGAACAAGTTAAACCCCAGGAAATTAGATGCACCCCAGCATGCAATGCAGAGGTAGCAGTAAGAAACCAGCCCAAAAGATTCTGATACATGTCTGGACGATGAACAAGACATCATTTACACAAAATCACTTCAAGAGCTCTCTGAGGGACACTGAAACCGCACTTCTATTAACTTCCTTACCCTGACTAATTCCTGAGGAAAAGGTCCTTTGGAATTTTCTGGTAGGTTGATTGGAGGAATAACCCAGTCTCTCTTCTGCCTCTTCAAAGGGCTGCTGTGCTTGTATTGTTGCCATGGAAATATGATTTCTTCAATTTTCCTTTGGTCCTTTCCCAGGTACAAGATAAAATTAAGAACATGTTAGAAGGAGAATTACTAGGAGACATGATAAAGTAACTCAGGTACAATTACATAATTGACTGAAAGGCTGTCTTTCCTCTGTGTTCATCGAACTGTTTTATTTGCATTCACAGTGCAGTTTGAAAATAACCCATATCATTTACAACTCCACTGCAAAATTGTAAGAACTTTTTTTTCCTTACTTAACTAGGACGAGAAAGGGAATTATAAACCATTTATAACATGGCACTACTGTTTAAACTACCCAATACTTTCTGAGAAGTAGTTAATATTTTGCAGAATTTAAAAGTATGTCTTTATGTATTTCTCATTAGCCAGAGCTTCAGTTCAGGTAATGTGCTACTGTACACTAAATTTAGATCTGGGTGTGCTATAATGTAATTTGAGTTCCAAGACAAGTTTAATACATACTGGTAAGGAATGTCTCAAATATTTATGACCCTATTAAATCCCATAGAATTAATGCTGTAATTATTTTAAACCTATGTCAGCCATGATGGATGCAGTAGATGACCCACTTTAAACACTGGGCATTAATCTCTGCTGGGTGTCAACATTCCCTTCCTATTCCCTTCTATATCTGCAATCATTTCATCCTTTGGATGACAGCACACACAGCTGCTTGCTTAAGGTTGCAAACAAGGTGACAAAAACATCTTCCAAATCTTTTAAAAGAACAACTTTTATTTTACTCTAAGCGACTGTGTCACAGAGTATGAACAGATGTCCAACTGAAGGCCAGATTCTACTACTCTACATTCTGTTGATGGTAAGGATACCTGAATAGTGTCTTTGGAACAAACAGGGCATGCTCTGGCACATCTAAGCATCTGCTCTTTTACTATGCTTCCATGAACAAAATAACTGTATTTCCATTGCTAAAAACATGCCTTAGCAGATTTAACACAATCACCAAGTAAGCAAACAAATAACTGATGATTACACAGCAGTGGTCTCCAGTGTGTACTCAGGAAAAATGTATTGCATAACCACATTACCTATTTTAACTTTATTCTTAAATCTTTAATGTGTACCTATCACAGGTATGTTAATCTGTGAATTAATTTTATTCTTTATCTGTAAACTAAGCACTTCTCCTTCACTAAAGAGAAGGCAAGGAACAGCAGGCAACAGGTAATGTAACAAAGAAGGCAGACAACCTAATATGCTTTCCTAAAGTAAATACATTGCTAACTGCATACTGCTCTGTCTGCCTTTTGTTACAGTACAAGATTTATCCTATGGCAGCTTCCAGCAGAGGGAGACTATCTTCCTTACCAAGTAGTGCTGGAATCATGAATAATTTACAATCTCCAATTTGATTATGACGGGACAAGACAAAGCCAATATTCCCTGCCAGAAGTGCTTTCCCACTTACTGCTGTAAATCTACAGCTCCCATCTAATAAACGTGACTGATACATTCTATCACAGATTTGTTTATTTTGTGGTTATATTTAACCGCTTGAATAAATACTATAATACTTTCAAGCAATTTAAAATAAAGAAACGGCTGTGTGAGACTTAAATTCAGGTATAAATCTCAAGCTATACAAACAGAAAGCTCAAACACAAATAATCCTATATAGTTTAACAGGCATGTCATTCCATGCCTTAGCAAAACTACAGAATAAAAGACTACCGAAGTTCCTTCTAAAGCTCCAGCCTTGCGGGCACTAGGTGCCTATTAATAAGCTGGTTCATGGAGAGGTGCATCACAGGCAAAATTAAACCCCTATTTTTAGGCCTCTTTGTTTTATCCAGGCTGCATTTAGCTCTTGTTTTACCTTTTCCAAAGCCCCTGTGAAGGCTGGTTCAGGGGTTAGCTTCACCCTCATCTGCCATTCTTGCTGGGTTTCCTTGTCTTGAGCAGACACGACAAACTCTGTGGGCTCTGCTGAAAGTTGAAAGCTTCGCTCTGCGTAGACCACACCATCTTCACCTACTCTGAAATCTTCTGGCTCACTGCTACCAAAGTGTATTTTTTTGTTTCCATCACAGCTTCGAAACCTCACTGTAAAACAGACATAAAATGACAAACAAACAAAAAAAAAATTGAAAAAGCGGCCCACTTGAATTCACTGTGACATCAAATGCACTAAGAACAAACTCAAAAGCAGAGATACTGAACTTGTTGCTGCTATTATCACATGCAATTATGAGTTAGGACTTGTACTTCACCAGTCAGTCCATGCCATGTAACAATGATATTCTTCTGTGGACTGCTAGGCAGAGGTTTTAACCCTATACAGGAATAGCCTCCCTCCATACAAATTTACCCCACCACCAGCAAGAAAACCATCTCCTTCCATGTCCTATGGTACATTTCAGTTGGTTGCCAGCCCATGGCTGTGGGGATTTGCATCTCAAGCTTTGCAAGGATCCAGTCAAGCTTGAAAACACTCAAAAAATTTCATTATACTGCAACCATAACTGCAAACACAACTGTGCTTCCAGCACCTTCTCTGCCAATGAAGGTAAGGCAGAAACCATGAAATATGGTAAAAATAATAAACTTTTTTAATATGTGCCCACATCAGCCTGTGATTCAGCTGTGCCATCTCAGAAGATTACTTATGAGTTCTGGGACTGAGTTTCCTTGACCCTCATTGACAAGACGGAGGAGGCAGTAAATACATCACGGAGAAAACCTAAGTTAAAGACCTTGAGTTTTTGTTTTGTTTGTTTTTTGTGTGTGTTTGTTTGTTTTAAATGGTATTATGTACCACACCTGTCCCTTTATCTACTTAGGAATTACCTGTTCTTGTTTAATTCCCTCTTTTCTTTTGTTGGGTCTGAAAGACACACACTGGAACAAGAAGTCAGTAAAACCGAACGTAGAGATAATGATGTGCTGTGCACAAAACAGAACTGGTAACAGGTTACTGCCTTTTCTACCCAGTTCTTTTCACCACCACTTATCTTCTGGGTTACTACAAAAAATAGTAAGTAAAAAAATGAAAATGTGCTTTTATAACCAATGATCACTCTTTAATGTTTCCAAAACATTATGAAATACTTTGATTGTATGGGCAATAGAAGTGCAAAATACCATTATGAAGGTTGTGCTGAAATCCACAAAGTGAAGATGAAATGAGGCTTTATGCCTCATTTCAGTTATTGCACTTTTTATATTGTGCTAAACCATGCACAAACTATTTAGCTTCAAAACCTAAAGGTCCCTCTCAAGAAAAATCACTACTAAATGTCATGCATCATATGCTTTCTTCTGTAATGCACTGTTTTCAGGAAGGTACTGAGAAGAATGATACTTTTTTGAACTTTAAGAACCAAGCTGATGTTCAGATGACATACTCAATTTCTTTCCTTACTGCACCCTTTCAGTTATCCAGAATCCCCCATTTGCCCTCTCCTGACAGAAGAGACCGTATTTTAAAAGAGTCCATCAGATACAAAAAGGAAACAAAGCACAGCACTACTCTAAATAAATGATACAGCATCAACCTGCTTAATTTTAATCTTGCTGAACTGGGCAGGGATACTGCTCTTTCCAGACAGATCCCAGAGTTTGAAGGTCTTTTCCTGTGAATGGCCAGCCTCACCTTGGGGAGAAGAGGATGCCATGTCCACAAAGCACTGATCCCTGAAACAACAAATCTGCCTGGGTAAAAGGCTGAAGCCTCACCAGCAGGGCTGCTCCTGTGATCCTCCTTGGAGAGGCTGCCTCTGGTCATCCTCATAAGCAGACAGAGTGCTTTTCTAAAATTCTAATAAATGCTCAGCCTCTCGTGTAAGTTTTCATATATTTAAGCAATTCCTAGCTGCTTTATCAGGTACAATGACTTCCTTCCCTATAATCTACAGGCTACAGGTCTGCAGAATTTGGAGAAGATGACAGATCCTCTGGTTTGCTGTTCACATGGGAGGTGGAAATTGACAGGCAGAAGGTCCAGTTCCCAGATGTTAACCATCCCACTGACCTCCCGCTTTGTTCAACACGGGCCTTGCAGCTTGAGTCAGCTCACTGCAACGCTGTGCTGAAATTCAACAGCCAAATGAGAACATGCATGACTCTAAGCCAAGAATATAAAACTACTACTTAAAGCAACTACTCCAGTACGTAAAAATACTTACTGCAGTCCTAATTCTGAAATTCTGTAATTCTGAATTGGAATTCAGAACCAAGCAGACCATATTGCCCAGCACAAAAGAATTGATGATATAAGATTTGATGACTGGACTATTCAACAGTGCTATTTCTACTTGGTTATAGAGGCACAGATGACTCAGACCCCAAGCATGGAGGAAGTTGGGCATCCTTGAAATGCCACCACTGTTCACAAACAAACCTCTCAGAAACAGTTCACCTAAGCCAAAAGAAACACGAAAACCAAAAAACCACCAGCCAGCAACATAACCCATAGTTCTGTGCCTCTGCTAACCTCTCATCTCAGCTACAACTGCTCTCAAAATCTGCTTTTCAAAGAAGTGTCTTGACCAAAAGGACAAACAGCAAAGCCAGCTCTACCTCTCGCTCTTCTCAGACTTACCTCTGAAAAATACAAGAGTGGGAAAGAGAACGAAGATTAATCTAAACTTTGATCATTACTGTTTCTCAAAAAGGTGAAAGCTAAAATGAGTATTTGTCATTATGGTCCAAAAGACCAAGATATCACAACAGTATTTTATAAAAATTATTTCCTAACTATTGCACAGTTACAGAAAATATTCATATTTCAGATATTCAAATTCATAAAGAAGAAGAAGATTTCTTTCCCTCATCTCCTTACATACAGACTTCAGCAGCACAAAAATAAAACAAAAAACCCCACCCTGCTAGCCACTTCATTGATATTCTTCCCCCGGGTGACTGTGTATTGTAAAATTCAATGAAAATCCCTTCCTCTGACAGCATCCTGGTAAAAACATATAAAATTGTCAATGTGAGAATTATCCTCCCTTTGCAAGAAGCACACATTAACGAATTATGGTCAAGTATAACCATCTATAATTAAATTCCCTTGACAGAGTACAGGTTGTGCAGTAGCTACTCTCCCCCCAACCACATGGTTATTAGTCTTGTAAATTCGATTTGGATCACTTTGCTTCATTTTTCAGTGTTCAACTAGTATGAACAAAGAGTGATTTCTGACAGCAGGTTTTTAGGCAAATTTTTTTTTTGCAAAACTGCTACAGGAAATGTTTTTATTTTACTGTGAATAATGACTGCTTATGCAACCATGTTCTTTATTAAAAAAACACAGGAAAGGGAGGCATGCTTTACCCAAGTCACTTTATGTTGACAGATCAATCACAGATTGTTTTTCCACTTAAAAAAAGGTTAACCAGATATACTCTGCAGAATCTTAGTCACTTTATATGTAATAGAAAGAATAATCAAGTATTTGATTTTACTGCTTTTTAATTATACTCTGAATGAATGATCAGATAAGGGTATCATAATCTATAAAAATAACTAATGGATTTTTAAGTATTTTTAAGTATCCTGTGCATCTTCTGAAAGTATCTGATTTTCAGAAGTATGCTATTCGAAAGCTCTAGGAAGTATTCAATCAAACTCAAAGATAACTGTTTCAGTTTTAAAGAGAATACTTTTGGTCATATAAAAGCAGTAACATGCAACATGGGAGTAAATACACTCAAGTTCACAGGTTCAAAATAAGGCTGTGCACAAGGATTTATAAAAGTATGGTCTTTAAACAAAAGAAAAGTTGTATTTAGTATTAGAATATGATTATTATTAAATATTATACCCCAAGACAAAAGACCATTATTATTCTAATTTGAGTCTTGTCTTGTCTTAAAACCAAGGCAAGTATATTCTATTAAATAAAGAATCAAAGAGGGTCTCTGAGACTACAACACTGTAAAATGAAAGTCTACAGCTCCATGATATTAAAGGAAGCTTTCAATTTAACATGCTCACATGGAAGTAATTACGACATATGCATACATGTGCAGTGTACAAAATGTTAAGAATTAGACATGCAAATTCATTTAAGGTGCACTAGAGATCACCACCACTCATGCTCAGGTGTCATGAGATGAATGACTCATAGTATCTATAAAATACAGCTACTCATGTTGGTTTTCACTCTTTGACAAACTGCTGCTGCTCTTTTTGTCCTAGGCAAATAATATCAGAATTACTTGATCCAAACAAAGACTGAGCAAAAAAAATCAATGTTAATAATATAGCCCATTGCACAACATTCCATTAACATATTATATTCATGTGCTACATAGAATATTGATACAGAATTTTCACTACTCATTTTGATCATGAGACTGAGTTTGCCATCTGGATTTTCTGCACTTAGAAAATATTCAATTCACATCTAGGTAACATCCATGTGCATACAAGCACACTAGTGTGCTTCCTTCTGTAAATTTGTTGGAACGCTACTCCTCTTGAATGCTCTTCTCAATGCCTAAGCATCAACCTCAAAGCAAAGGCTCACTTAGCAGACATCATGGAACATTGCAACAAATGCCAAGTGCTAACACCACACGTACTTCAGCAATACAGTTAAGAGTGTGCATCATAAAACCGAAAACCTACAGCTATTTAATCCACTTGGGATCATTTTGCAATAGACAAAATAAACGGAATAAGAAATCTTATGTACAACGAATCACCTACTAGACAGCACTTTTACCTTTGACAGATTGAGAAACTATATGGAAACATTCTGCTTGAACTGTCTAGCTCTCTGCGTATTTAATATCTGAACACGCTCCAAGAACACTCCGTATTTAGCAAGTCTTTACTTCTCAGAGAGAGAAGCAGGAGAAAGCTACACAAGAAACCTCATACAATGCCCTCCCCTGCCCCTCCCCCCTTTTACTTTATAAATTAGTAATTTATTCCTACTGGTTACTTCTGTATCTGTAAGATGATCTGTTAGTCCTACTGACATAGTGCACATGCTCATATTTCAGTTCATGGCTTGTTGGAGTGGCATGCGTAATGCTCATGAGACATCCTTTACTATAATAATAGATGACATTCAAAAGAACTGGGTTTTTGACATCCATAATCACAAAGAACTAACGTGCATTATAACTTGCCTTTTACATCACAACCTTAAATTTGGTCTGATTTTAGAACTTCCTGAAATCAGCTTGAAATATTATTAAATATTTAGTATTTGATTTTCTGATATATGGGTTGTCTACATTCGCCAGAAAAATATTGTTTGCATCTGTAAACTGAGAGAATTAGCTATGGAAATTACTGAGTCAAAATAAATATGAAATATTATCAGGTTATTTTAGGCAATGGCATTTCCCTACCTGTACTGTAACTCCATTTGTCATTATATCCCTTACTGATACTTCCATACACCAGCGTTGTGTCTAAAAGGCTCTTCTAGTCTTTTTTTCTAATTCCTTTTTCTTCTCTGCTTTTATATTTATGACCTGTAGTTTATCCCATACTCTAGAGGTCATCCAAAAATCTCAAAGCGCTACTCATTGTGAGCCTTGCTGGAGTAACCAAGCCGTGACATCTGAAAGCTGGCTGTCAAAAGACAGCTACTTACCAAAGCCTGCTAATTCAATAATTGCTTTTGAAAACCTGTGCCTTGTGCTGAGCACTGTGTTCTGCCACCCCAGCCCACTTGGAGCAAAGGGCTGCTTCCGCAGGTCACGCAAGCCCAGCTGGAGTTTTGCCACTTATTGAGGGCCAAATATGGCCATTTGCTTCTAAATCCTATTTACACTTGTCTTCAACATCTTTACAACTTGGTTCCATGGGTAAGCCTGGTTATGGAGCGGCGAAGAAGTGTCACTTCAGAAGATTTCAACTGAGGTAAAACTGAGGATGTAGTCAAGCTGTTTTACCAACTTTAGGTGTTTCATGATCTGACTAATAGCAGCTTAACTTCCCACTTTTCCATGCTGAACTGTTTGTTTAATTGTCTATTCAGTTAGGTAAACAATAATTAAAAGGAAAAGTGATTTGCAAGAATTAGGGTTAATTCATATTGTATGCTTTTTTCATTGATTGAAAGCAGTTTGAGTGATCTGCAGCAGGCATTAGGTAAAACCTAGTACTAATATATGACTTTGGGGAATTATGATGTTAAGTAGTCTACTGTACAAAATCCCTAAGTTTTATAAGAAGTTGTATGTTGTGCTGGTAAAATAATTTGTACTGGTTACTAACTATGATTCAATGCAATTCTCTCTCCTGCCCCACTCCCGAGACTGCTAGTTCTAGATAGATAAATAGGTATGTTTCCTAAAATATCATACTTTCAAAGCAATCTGGCAGTCTACATGACAGAAGAACACTGGACATAAATCTCCCTCTCCCTATTTCTGTAACATTCTATTTTTCATTCTTAATTTGTACAATTACTGTGAAAGTTTTTCTTTTAAAGTAATTTGTTGCAAGGTACAACTAGGAAATATTAAAGCTTCTTCCCACATTCATGAGGACTGCCTCCTTATGAACCCTAATAATTCAAACCTTAAGGTCTATTTTTAAAGTATTTTCTTTCACAGGTAGCTATCACCAGACTGCCTAATTCCTGCATTCAGAGGGAGAGACTCACACAGTTCTTTAATAAAATGCCATCTAGTTTCCAGTTCCCATAATCCTCTTTGTTTACAGAACAAAGTCGTAACAGGCATGCCAGAATGAAAATGGGGATAATGTTCTTTCTATTCCATAGAAATGCCTCTGCAGCTTTTCAGTACGGGAATACCAGCCATCAGCAAAACACAGGACTGGTATCTCAAACAGAGTCCAAATTATATCTGATTCACTGACCCTTTTCAGTCCTTGCCTCTACCACTCACTGGCACAAAGATCTGTGCTTTCACACCCTTTTGTCTTTATTTTAGAAAAAATAAAATGTAGAAAAAGAATAATCATCTTCAAGAGGGAAAGTCCTTGTATTTCGACAACTGCTTTTGTTTTAAAACACAAAAAGGTTTCTTTCCATTTTCCTCCACTCTGTACTGTTTAAGGCAGTTTTACTATAGATGAGTCTATAGGCCCCTGCAGAGTTCTGCACCAGCTTTTTTTCTAAATTATGCTAGCTGAAAGAAAACTCAGTAATAAATGTCATTTCTGTACTCTGGAGTATGTAATGCACCTTTAATACTTTCCCAAGTATACCATTCTACACAGTAATAAAAAGAAGGATTAAACACTAATCTCTTATACCCATAATGCATCAACTGACTACACCTGCTAAAATCCAATTTGGTAATTAAAAAATGTATCTACTGAACAGTCAAACCAGGAGACTAAAGGGAAAGTACTGTCTCTGCAGACAGGTAGCAGAAAACGGTTTCAAAATTGAGGCACTTAACACAAACCTATTTTTACCTCTATTCATTTTTATGTGACCTTAAACAGTGCAAGAAACAAATACCTACAATTACGGTGCAGCAATTAAAGGGCCGTTTTTGTGTTAAAGTAATGACTTAAATATCTAGTAAAAAACTGGATAAGCTGCTTTGCCTTTTATTCTATCTTTAGAAAATGCCAAAAAAGTTAGCTCTTTTCTTTTTTCTTTTTCCCTCACCAGCAATAAGGAAACTGAGAACAGAGAATAGATGCTTTTATATGTTCTCTATGCTAACTGTTCTTGGCCTGAAGTCCTTTTAGGCTTCAGGTTTCAAGTTTTTTTTTTCCTAGCTCCTCTCTCTTTCTTCTTTTTTGTTCCTTCTCCCCTCCTTTCCAGGTGTTCTGTTTTCTAGTTTCTTTAAACTTACTTTATTCCCTGGTGCTCCCATTTTTCTTGTCCCCTCTTTCAACTGTGCTCCTGACAGAGGTATTGAGGTGTCGAAGTATTGCTAATTTCAGGCTACAGCTTAGGCTTGGAGCACACCTAGGCAGACAGATCACCTGAGGCTGTCTTTACAAAAATAAACAAATTAACTAACAAACAAAACATCCAGGCTCCCAGAGTTTCCGTAAAAAGCCAGAACTTGCTGAAATACCAAATGGGTGCATACTTTCAAATGAGCTGATGATCTACTTTATACATTCAACCCGTCAGCAGCTTTAAACAGTGGCTTAAGCCCCCACACTAAAAGGGGTTTAGGAACAACAACAGAACATAGGAGAGAAGCATATATCACTTCTAGGCAATGTGTCGCTTCTTACCATGAAAAGAAATAGAACAAAATAAAATCAGAGATTTTTCTCATTAAATGACAGGACTGCTCAGGCAGAACTGTGTTGTATTTGCATTGCATCAAACAAAAATTCCCAGCACTGACAAAATGGCAGCACTCCTCTCAACAATCCTGGCTCCCATTAAAAAAAGTCTTGAAGCAGATGTGGGAACACTTAATGTTTTGTATTCTGCTGCATACCCCAGGATACCACCTGTTTTTTGAGATCACATTTTGCAATCCCTCCCATGTGGCTATGGATGCTCCAAGGGGAAAGGGACAACTCACCCTAAACTTGCTTTTCAGCTTCACAAACCAGCACATTTTTGAATGCAATGACCCTCCAAAACACCAATACAGATTTTTCTCTGCTTCCTTCCTTCCTTCCTCTGTCTGGTCTGCCTAACATTGGTGGCTTTTGTCAATCTCCCACATGTCACTCCTCTGGGCATGCTATGGTCTCATTTTCCAAAGCTGCAATTATTCTTTGCGACTTTTAAAAGGTCCATAGTCATACTCTGGTTACTGTGGCAGCTCTCTGTGCCACTTCTTTGCTGGAAGACGAAGGCTGTTATCCCTTGGGGGGAACCTGGAGAACCTTCCAGCCAATGGAGCTGGACATGGACACAACTGCACTGCTACCCCCACAGCAAAGAGCAGGCACAGCTGATCTGAAAGCAGAACCACCCTGTAACACAGGGATGCTCATTTCCTTAGCAAATGGGTAATGGTGAAAAAACACCTCGCTTGAACACTGAGCTTTTGTATTAAACAAGGGCAAGAAACCTGCCAGTCGCCAAAGGGGGTGGAAGAGACAGCAGAGACAGCCCAGCAGTATTTACACTGATGTGGTTAGATAGCAATAAAAATCATAAATCCCACGGATTACAGTATCAGATGATCATGTCCAGTAGGCCTCAGGCAGAAAACTAGTTGGCATGGCAGCTTAATAGTGTCTCGTCAGACCTCAGGTTTTCAGCATTATTATTCTTAAAAACAGATATCTGACCTTAAAATTCCAAAAAAGTTCTTGGTGACTGGTGCAGGCTAGTGCAGAGTATTTCACAGCCAGGCCACAGTAGTGCTGCCCATAACAAAGCAGAGGACTCAAAAAGTTGTATGTCTGTCCTATTATGAGGGAGTACCTGTGGGTGAAAGTAACCCCTCAATGGGTATTCACTCCCTCTGTGTATTGCTTTGAACATTTAAAATAGCTAAGGTGACATGCTAATTAACTGATTATCATTAAAGAGGGGGAAATATCAAGAGAACTATGAGGAAAATGCCTGATTTCACATATTTTAAGATTATTATTTGGGTTATTCATAGAATCTTGTTACAGCATCTCTTCAAATAAGCCTCACATTCCCCCTCGATCCAATATATGTGTGCAGATACCTTAAAAATAAATGAAGAACCACTAGTATTAGAATCAGATTTAATTACAAACATGTAGAAAATTACCTGACACTGCTGACTGTGGAGGCTCACCTAAAACACTGCAACATCACAGGGAAACCTTAATGCTGTCATCAGTCCACACAAGGGAGCAAAGAGTAATTAGTACATACATTACGTATTTTTCCTCACGAGCCAAAAAAAGTACAATTATCAGAAAAAAAAATCCATTGCTGGAATACTTTCTAGTGAATGGCACTTAGTGAATGCTCACAAATGATTATTAATTATTTTTATCTTTTTTTAGTTGACTACCTAAACCATTTTCTCAATGAGATGAAAACCACCCATCCTTGCAAGATCACCAAGTATCAACAGCACAAAAGGAAAAACAAAAGAGAGGAGGAACTTGGACTTTTTGTGTCTACACTGCAGACACGGGAGCTCAGACTTGACTGTTTTCAAACAATCTTTTAATTTCACGTAAGGCTTATCTGACTCTAGGTAAATTAGACAAACACTGGCCGCAAGCAGAAGTAGCATTGTTGCTTTATGTCTGACTGCACCATACAGTGCAAACTCATTAAAATTACCACCGTGAGGTTACTTGTGTACATGTGACACAGTTTAAGTCAAAAATTAAGTGATGTTACTTTCCTTCAAGATCTTTTACCATTCTTTGAATATCTTGTCTAGGGATTACAGAATTACGAGGCTCAGATAATCCCCTCAAATTCAAATTGACAGAAATAAAAGAGGCGTTACACCAGAAAAAAAAACATTGATAAAAAAAACGTTTTCTTTGCAAAATGCAGACAAGCATGACAGCAGCACAACATGGTACCAGGATTAATATAGGAAGGGGAAAAATAAATCCTTAGATACAATTACCAGACAAAAGAGAGAAATACAGACAGACTTCATTCAAGAGGGAACTTTCCGTACTGCAAAATTAAGACATACTTCAGGATTCTGTGCCAAAGCAATGCTCTGCAAATTCATGCAATTTATTCCAGGTGGAAAGTGAAGAGACAGACCTGGCTGAACACTCTTGTTTTACAATCGTGATTCAGTCTAGTCACAGAAGAACAGGGAAGAAAAAGAACTGAGCATCTGATATATTCAAAGATACTCTTCCTGTGATAAATGCAGGGGTTTTTTGGTGTTTTTTTTTTTTTTTTGGGTGTCTAGACTTTCCTGTGGGCCTTGTGAGCACAAAACACAAGACACTTGACATTCAAATTGTGTTAGATTGGAATAATGTCTGAAAATAGCAGGGGCTTGACTGATTGAACTAGAACTGAAAATTCTACTTTTAGCAAAGCCTAAGGATGAGAGGAGGGTATTACCTTTCTGAACCCCTTTGCTGGATTGAACAGTTACATGAGCTTTGAGACCAAAGATTACAGTTATAAATATCTCAGTGAAAACCCCACGTGTGATAATGGCTCCTAGAGGGAATCATTAGGATTCATTTCTGGATGTGCCAATTAACCTATTACTGTCTGAGTCAAGACTATTTTGCTGAGAAGCAGTGAGCTATTGCACTCTACGCAGTCTTGATTTTTCAATTATTAGTCACAACATTCTAAGTTTCTTAGTAAAGATTACACAGCAACACCCTCCAAATGCCCAGACTGCATCCCAAGTGTCTGGGGATTATTTCTATAGCAATTGGTATAACAGGACTGATCCCTGACTGGGAGTCCTAGGTACAAGATGAAAATTGGTAACTTCTAACGTTTACATGAATCAAACATAATACAAATACCTGAACAATGGAAACACTCAGTAACTTGCAGAATCAATCCATCACAAAAATGGAACTAAATCTTCCTTTAGAAACCCAAGTACTGTATTATTCCAAATAGAAAGGCACTCCTTGCTTTGCTCACCAGAATACTAAATATTTATTTCCAAAAGGAATCTGAATGGAAAAGCCCCATTGTAATAAACATTTTAACATTTCAATGGCTATTTCAACTGCCATCTGTATTCCTCTCAATTTTCCTCCAATGTCTGTATTCCTCAAAAAGACACCTGTGGCATTCACTCACGAGAACAAACATCTCTTTTCACTTCCTCTTCCCAAAAACAATGCCAGTTTGCAAAGGGAATAAAGAAAGCCACGCTATGCTTGCTGTATACTTCAGAAAATACTATCCAATATGTTCTACAGTAATGACTGCTGATCCAGAGATATTTTTCCTTAGGATAATCGTTACCGTGAACATCTTGTGCAAAGATCACTGAAATGCTGTACTTTGATGGCTAATATAAGCAGATTCATGATCTATCTAAAAGACTGTTAAAATTACTCATGGCAAAATTCTTTCCTTTCTTGGTGCACGATGCACAGTTCTTCTCTGATATTTTACTCCAGATGTGTCTTTCTATGCATGTGAATATGTTTTTGGTCCATAAATACAATAGTGTCACCAACAGGGAGAATACGAAGTCATTCAGTGAAACAGCATACTGAGTTGCTGTTGAAACAAAACTGCAGAGCATGAAATAGCAACCTGTCATCAGATGTTCGGAATCTGATATTCGTCAGTACAGATAAAAAACGGCTCTCTCCTCTCACCTCTGAGGGAACTGACAGCCATCTGCATGCAGGTGTGGCCAGTCTGCACCCATAGGCAAGGACTGGAGTCTCTACAGTGCTATTTAGGACCTATTTCACTAGTGTTTAGGTCTGTGTTCTAGGAAGTTTTAAAAAAAAAACTAAACAAATTTACACCAAACAAAGCAAGAAAAAAACCCCCACCAAAACAAAAACCCATCCCCAAAACCACAAACTAATCCAACACAAAAAGCTACAAAACAAACCGACCCCTCACACATGCACACCCTGAAAATAATAATAAAAAAAAAGTAGCCCCCAAAGCTAAATGTGTTCTATTCATTTCAAGTAGTTTTAGTGCAGCTATTCTCCACTACTTTGTACTTTCTATTAAAAGGTGCACATTGTAACTGGAAGATAGATTCATATTCACATCACCCTACCCCATTTTATAGTAAAGGTGAGGAATTCAGTTATCCTCAGGAGGCGGCTCCCAAGGAACACAGCCTGAGAGCCTGCAACCACAGGCTTGTCCAAAACCACCAAAAGGCACTATCCAGAACATGTGGCATCACGTTTTCAGCTTTGTTTGGACAGGCTACTCACAGTCCCTGTACTGCAGACCTTCCTGCCAGGGTAAGGAGTCTACATGGCTGGTGTAACACTTTGACGAGGTAATCAGACAGGTTAGCAAGCAATATAATCAATTTGATCTGCCCATCTCATCTGAGCACTCGGAGTCCAGAACAACTCTTATTAAGTTAGACAATGCCTACAGTAAATGAGTGATGTGTTATTTTGATTTGCCTCTCAGGGCTCAAGATTGTGGTATCTAAAGCTCACCTTCCCTTGAGAAAGGGATTTCTGCAAACTAAAAGCAGCCTCTCCCACAGCAGGAGGAAGCAGCAAGTGAAACGGAACAGATCTGACCTTACAATAAACATCTGAGCTACATTTTAAAATACTGGCTCTGAAATGTTATTACTTTGCTTTGATATGCTGCCAAGGGAAAGCAAAGAGCCATTGAAAATTGAACTTCATTTTGAGGTCCGGTCCATTTTTCAATAATCCTTGTGGTACTGTGTACATAACTTAAGGATGTTACAAAAGGCAACATACTATGATGCCATAATAACATTCATGTGAAAGTCTTAATAGGTTCATGCTTAGTAGTGTCATAAATAAAAAATAAAATTAAAAAAAAAAAAAATCAAGGAACATACACATGACGCCCCAAATGAAATACATACGGTACCCTGGGTATGGAGAAAGGCATTTGGGGAAAATTAACAAGATTTTTGGCTCACGAGCACACAACACGATTGCTGTTCCTTATTAGAAGTTAAAATTTTATAAAGTTCACTACAGTCTGGATTTTTTTTTGTTTTATAAACGCAGAGATGTCACTTTCAATGTACATCTGTTGGCATTTTGGACATTATAGTCGTAACTTACAGATTTTCAAAACAAATGGTATAACCAACCTACACGGTTTTTCCTTAACTCCTTTATTGCTGGATGTCTCCAATATACAATTCAAATTTTTCTTTGAGGACCAAGGTAATAAGAACTTGAGACACGTGAAATTTTAGTCACTGAACTGTGATTTATCTCTGCTACTCTCAACAAGTCCCCATGATAAAAATCAGTAACTGCATTCAATCTGTCTTCAAATCACATTCAACTGACTCATGTCTCTCTACATTACATAACTGTTTTTACAGTAGTTTACCTCCAGATCCAACAGATTTCTGCACTTTTGCCAAATATTGCAATGTGAGCTTGTTTTGGTATTAATTAATATCCTTAATACAGCTTGACTCCACCATGTCTTTTCTTAGCCTACCCTCTCAGACATGACAAAACCCCATTCTCTGCCTTCACATTTTTCAACTACATGCCCTTGAGAGGTGTTTGCCATAAAATGTGTCCATGTTTTTCAGGGCAGTACTATTGCCACGTAGGTGCTTTTTCCATTGTTTTCCCAAATGGGAAAGATGGCGAGAGAATATGAAAAGTCTCCAAAGGCAGCAGACCCGATGGTCTTCCCCAAATCTTGATGCAGGGTGGCAGAGCCAAGACAAACAGCAATGTCTTAAGCAAAAGCATCTCCCTCACCTGAGAAAGCTTAACTCACAGTATTCTAGAGGACAGTAACACTGGACACATCACTCCTTTCCACTATTCTGTCAAATGCATTCTCCCCATCACAACTAGAGATGCTGTTATTGAATGATGGATGAAGAACAAACACAATTCATGCTGTATTTACAAAAAAAAAATCAGAAACAATTCTTAAATTAATTCCAAAGAGCAGGCAAGACCTAAGTTCAGAAGACTTCCACAAAGGAATGAGAAAAAGTCTGTAAAGAAAAATTTGAAAGTCATACTGAAGTAATTAAAAAATGAATGAGGGAACACAACACTACTCACAAAGCACTGTCCTGAAAATCTGTCACCAGATAACTGTGTACCGAAATCTTTGTTGTTTTATTTAGAAAAAAAAAAAAGAGTATGATTCGTGTCAATGTTTCCTCTCTTGTCAAAGAGAATCATTCTTTCTTTATATTCTCATCAGGTCAAAAGCACAGGTGAGCTTGCGATTCTCATTGATCTGAAGGAAAAACAAGATGTTTGAGATCAAAAAAGCTATCTAATTTCTCTAGATGAAAATGGAAAGGATGCATCTTTTCCTAAGAATGTCTTCTCCGTCACTTTTTATTTTTTAAATATTTGTTGATACTTCTCTTCACTGTGGTCATCAGCTGCAGAAGGCTGAGATTTGAGAGTTCTTTTATAAAAGTAAAAAAGGTGGCTTTGTCCTTTACTTTTTTCATCAGAGTCTGAAGCACATTTAGAAGGCCTGGTCAACAAATGTATACAACTTTGAATTAGAGAACTGGCTCATCAGAACTAAACACAGTTTTGATACTGCTTAATGCTGTGTTGTTAATTATTACTGCTTCCCATAATTAAATTTATCAAGTTTTTAAAAGGTGCATTTAGGTTTCCTGATATAGTACTTTACTACATTCACTAACAGCCAAGTCTGCATTTCTCATCTGCTCATAAACATTGTGTACATATAGTAATGGTTTGACTATTTTCTTTTCTTACCATAGACAATAATTTCAAAATAAAAACAACACCCAAACTTTCTAAGGGCTTCAAATGCAGCTATTATAAAACATGATGTAAGGCAAATAAAACTGTCCAGTAAAGGAGGCAGGGAATGAGCCTATCCCCGACACTATTAATGCTGCTTTACTGGGTAAGCCCAAGGAACATCACTCCCTGGTCAAACAGGAGGAGCTTCCCTGCAGATGGAGGTGGAGAGGTAAGAGGTGGGGAGGATCCACTGCTACTGGTGCCACAGCTGAGCTGGGTGCTTTTGCACTGCACAGGGAAACGCACTGCTCAGCACCATCCGAGCCTATACACAAGCAGTTTCTGCTCCTCCTGGAATTGCTACAAGCCTGTCTTTCTAGGCAAGAGAAGCCATCTCAGTCTCTGCTCAGATGAGGAATTTATGTTCTGACCCACAAACATGGAGCTCAGGAATACAACATCAAATGCCACCTAAATGCTGTAGCCCTGAGCTCTCCAGTGACGCTGCTGCAGGCACAGCTGTGCCACGCAGGCGGGACAAGGGGTCACACAGGTCAGCAAAATATTACGGGCAGCAAATTGTTTAGTGACTGTTTTGTTTACTGTGCAAGTGGCTTTTGACTAGAAGGGGTGGCAATTCTTTCCAGCTTGCCTTGGGCAGTCAAAGCTACAAAAATGTTTGTACTTGACGGGTGTCCAGGGAAATGGGCAGTCTTAGGTCTGTTCCTTTATCAAGCCTGCCAAATTCCATGCTACATGTGGCACACTTTTTTTTTTTTACACTCTTTTCTGCTTTCCCAAATTTTCTACATAACATGTCCAGCAAGAGTGCAAAGCATGCCAGTTCAAAAGCAAACAGGAAGCAGGCAAACAAACTCCTCCAAAACTACTTAGCAAGCTGTTTTTGCAAAGGTTTACAAATGGAGCAAGAATCTGCCCTTGCCTTCATAGCAAACCACAATGCCACAGAGACTGCTCATGAGAAAAATCTCTCTCAGGATAAAGATTTTCATGGCAAGTTGAAGGAAACGCTATATGGCTGAAAAATAATTTTATTTACAGCTAGACAGAAGTTAAGTGACAGAGCCCACTAGCAGGCATTACTGATGATAAAAATAGAGGCATGGATTTGTAAAGTTTATTTGTGGGCCATTATGTAGTTTATGATGTACCACTAGTACATGTAAAATAAGAAATTATAACACAGCTGGTGACAATGGGGAATAATTTCATACTAACCTGAAATAATCAGTTATCTTTCCCCTCAAACTTTATCTAGAACAAGGTGTAATTTTTGTCAAAACTCCTAAAACTGAAGTCGATTGTAAATTATTACATTCACAATAGAAAGTGACTTCAGCTAATTCTGATCCATTTACAGAGAAACAATCCACCTTTCAAATGAAAACATTAAACATGAAACACTGAAATGATTAAAAATTTAACAGATTATGAATTGTGATTATTAAATGTAACATAGAACAATAACTCAGAGAAAACTGCATTGACTTACAGATTATTTTGATAATACAGTAGATTAAAACTAATTATAGTTTCAAGTTCTTCATTATTACATAACTCAATGCCTGCATCAGTCAATTTACTGAAAACAGTACACATTCATGAAACAAATTATTTATGGTGCAAATGAAAAACTAAAGGATGGCAGCCACATTATTAATGGATGTGAATTTAGTGAATTTAAGCAAGACCTGAAAAGCCTGAACCAACCAGCCATAGACTGTTAATATAGTAAGACCAATCACATCAACCTTAAGTTCTTGCAAGTCTTTATAAAATTTAGGTCTCCACAAATACATTTTAAAAGTCATGTGTCCTCCAACCCTCTCCAATTTCTAGGTATTATTTACTCTACTGCTCTGTTAGAACTCTTGGATGGTGTCTACTGGAAATGTAATTTCATGCTCTTTTGAAAAAAAAAACCCAGAAACAAAAAAAAAAAACCCTCACAAACCAGAACAGCAACAACAAAACCACCTCAAAGATTCAAAGCATTAAAGTAATCCTGGTATTATTTATTCTTGCTTTAAATGAGGCAAGAAAGGAAAAAAATTACCAGACTGCTACAGAAAAATGCATGTGTCTTCACTTGTGTTTTAATTTCAAAGTCGAACAAAAAACACCTTCCTGAACATGCACCACAAGTTGATATTTAAGAAATATGTAAAATCTCAACAACCAAAGACCAGCTTTTCCAGAGTAGTCACCATGTTTGCAAAATGCTAAAGGGAAACAAGTAGATACCAGAAAACTATCTGTACTACACACTGGTATTGATTTGGGGGCGGGTTGGTGTGCAGTAGAACCGTAAGACTGCATCCTAGGGAAATGAAAAGGAGCTCCAACACAGTTTCTGATGTCTGGAATGAGGATTTGCTCCTGTGGCTTTTCTTAAAATTTCTGATGACTAACAGAAAAAGGGGAGGAGGAGGTTGTGTGTGTGTGGTAATCAAGGCCGCCAAAGCATGAACAGTGTCCCAGTCTCCTCCTCCTTTATACCATATCCTCTTGCCTCTCAAATTGACTGCTCTGCTGAGACATGGTAAAAAAAACCAAAAAAACCCCAAAAAACCCAGAGGAAATGTTTCTAAACACAGTGCTAAGGGAATACATGCCTGGTCTCACCAACTGCATGCAGGCAAGGGAGAATGCTTCTGGCCAAGTTAGGTATGGCCCTGGTCACAGGCACCACAGCTTGCTCTCGTTCTTTCTATTGTAGACTGCATCTCCACCAATACAGTCGTACTCACACAGTCCTTTCTTACTGTCTACAGGCAAGTCTTTGCTTATCCTTTTCAGGTACACCAACACAGTGCTTGCAGAAATCAATTTTATCTCTAAGATACTGGATTCTGACATACAAATAAAATAATAGCCTACAACAAACACTATTAAAGATGATGCATCCATTTAAAGATTTCCCAACATATATAAACGTTATCTATCTAGATGTTTATCTCTATATTTTTACAGTACATTATCTATAGATTTTTTACAGTCCATTGAGGTTGCCAAGAAAACAGAATTGCTACTACTCAGGCTGGAATTTGCTGTGAGAGAATTTTATTTCTTTTTATTTTGTCTAAGCATGTGGGTCTCAGATATTCTGGAAAGTGACAGCAACACTTGCTTAACTCTAAGAGTTCAGCATATGCTTAACCATGCTAACTACCTTGACAAAGCCCATGGCAGGGAAGGGGTGGTGTTCTTGGCTGTGGCAGCTGTAATCCACAAATAATTACATTATCTTTAACTACTCTTCACTTCAGCTGGAAGAAACATGCTTTGGATCCCGCTTCTCCTAGACAACTGTAAGGAAACAGAACAATGGTAATTCCCAAAGCCCCCGACCTCATGGAACCGCATTTCATTAACCAGTTTTCTCTAAGTAAGTGGCCGAGAAGTACATTACACTGAAGGGGACACAGAGGCCACAGATCTGGGGCAGCTGAACACTGGGAAAGGATTGTGATGATGTTGCTCAGAAAATACATACCATGACTGAGCACTCACCTCCTCCCACCAAGTTTGCGAGTTTGCAAATCTGCAAAATGACGAGACAACCATACAGAAATCATAAAATCAGGTATTTTGACTCTCTCAACTTAAATTTGAAACCACTAGTCATTCAAGAAGGCGGCACACACAGGCAACAAAAGAGCAGGCAGAACACAAGATTCAGTACATCTCTATTCAGTGGCAGGAAGGCATCTATTATCAGATGCAGAATGGACCTGAAACGCAAAGAAAGCCAGCATTGTTGCAGGCGTTACTGGGAACATCTAGCTGCTCCTTATAATTACCCAAAGGAAGATGAGCTGGGACAACCCCAAAACAGTATCTTTAAAACCAGTATCTGATACAACAAAGTTTAATTCTTGCAATAAAACTGAAACCAAAGCAAGCGCATAAAGTAACTTAGGCACTACCCAGAAAACACATGGATAAAAACTGGCTGGAGGTTGGCCCTCAGGACCGATCTCGGCAAGCTCGCTATAGAGCCGCAGTGAAAGATGCAGTCAGCCTTTTAGACATGGTTGTCTTGGAGACACCAGAACACACTGTATTGATGACAAAGGAAACAAAAAGCTGGATGCACTTTCTAAGGCTTTTAGTCTGCTCTCTTTCATGTGGAGTTTACGGAGGAGGGCCTCCCTGGGACGGGTATGTGGGGAATGCTGGCAGCAGGACCAGCTTATTGAGGCAGAAATCTGCACTTGCTTAGGAGTTTCATGCAGCCCCAGAGCACCCTTTAACTCAGGGAACAGGAGACTTCGACATGGAAACTCTAGCAAATGAGACTCACGTTTGCTCACTTTGAAGGTTTAGCCCCGCACAAGCATTAAACCCTTCCACCTAAGGGTCTTTAAGAGAAATAAAGCAAGCAGTCTCTCCTGGTTTGTGCAAGGGCCCTGGAGCTGCTCTGGGGGCTCTCTCCAATTATTCAAGTGCTCTTCTGGTAGGCTTCTTACAAACTTTGAAGCAGAAATCCAGCAAAGTACCTTGAGGTAACTAGGAGAGAAATGGCTAGTGACATTTAGGCTGTAACTGTGGAAACCCCAAGTTCTATCTCAGTGTACCTGAGGTAAGCATGGGAAAGAATTCTGACGGAAGTTTATTTTTTAAAGAGACCATGAGCAGTGAAAAGTTCTTATTCCAATTATCGATTAGTTCTTGTAACGCTGAAATGTAACTCCCATGCTAGACTGTCAGATTCCAGCTTTGCAGGAAGATAGCACTTGATCAGTATATTGCACTGTATTATGTGCATCATGTACAACAATCTTTCCATTTTGTAATACTTTTACTGATAATGCAATTTAGACCTCAGAGGATGCCATGACAATATTAGTAAATACTGGCTTTAGGTACACAGTCACATGCACCTATCAACCCTTGAATTAAGCACTCTAACACTGAGGTCTAGCTGGATAGTGTAACTATTTAGCTGGTAGTGCAGTATTTGCTGCAAGCGATCTGGCTCCCTGTCTCCATATCTCAATTACCTGCAGGACAAGCATGATACTGACTTGTTCCCTGCAAATAGAGTGCAGGGGCTGTAACTATTTCTCACAAAAAGAGACAGAAGGTCTTACCCTGCCACAGGTCACCTGTTTGCATGAAAGTTTATAAATTTCCTGATTTCACAGCCTGCTGAGTTTTATATGCCCACTTTCAAATTCTGTGAGTACACTGAAAATTGTGCATGATATATTCAACATTTAGTTCTGACAGTAGGACGGGTGAAGCAGGAAAAAATTGGTCATTTTTCACATCGTAACCTCCTCTTCTTTCATGTTGCTCGTCTCTTTTGTCTGTATGGGGGCTTGAAGAGGAGGGAAGCAGTGAGGCTACATAGATAGGTGGTAACTCCTTCCTTTTCCAGTGTCTTCTGAAGAGCTATAAAATAGATAGGTAATAGGTACCTGACAAAGAGATATTGAAATAATCAGCGCCAACACCATCTTAGATCTCTCAATGTCTTTACGTAAAATTTTGTATCTGTAGTAAATAACTGCTCCTCTCTCATACATCTGACTGCAGAAAACCTGGGTCAAATGATGCAAAAGACACTCAAACTGATGGGAGCAATTGCTACTAGTATATTTCCACATCAGAGGTGCCTAGGTAATGAAGAAGTGCTAAAACAACCAGCTCTGTTAATTCTGGATCATTTGTTTTGTCACTAAATGCAAACCAGTGTATTGAATTAACTGAATTGCTGACAGCAGCTGTGGTTTTTTGGGACCACTGAAAATCGAACTATTTATAAATACCACAATATGGATTTTTGAATCTCATTTCAGGCATCATATAGCTAAGGCATATCCAGACCAGGACAAACATCATCAAGACAGAATACTTCTCATGTGAAGAGCCTATTCCTTGGTGTAGTTACTTCATGTACCTGAAGCATCTGTGACAACACAATTCAGCATGATTTGTGAGGAAAAAATATATTCGATTCCCTCAGTTAGTAAAATTAAAACCCTGCCTGCCACAGAGAGGTCCTCCAATATGGATTCAGGTGAATTTTGCACTCATGGAATCATGGCTTCTGCTCTGAAGTTTATAGGAACTAAACAGCCAAGCTGTGCTATCACCATTTCAGACATTGATGCCAACAGTAAAGACCAGGCTCAGAAAATGCAACCACATGATTTTGATGATGATGAGCAAAGCAGAACACAATATACAACATCCTTTCTCCATCTACTTCTGTTTTGAAAATAAGTGAAATATTGCACGGGACTAACAAACAACCGTATCCATTCTGTGGCGTCACACTAGAGACACATTCTAGCAGGCAGGAAGAGCAACCAGAGGATGAACAAAGAAGGCACTTGTGTATGCTTTTGCAACAAAATCGCTTTTCAGGCTGGATGCCTATCTGCAGCCTACCTCATTCTTTAGGAGGAGGCTCTCAAATGCTGCTTGGAACTGGGGCACAAGATGTTTTACGCCATGAATCCATGGGCATTTAGTAAAACAGTTAGGCAATGACCATAATGTATGTTCATGATAAGGAAATTCTTCTAGCTAGAAGAATTTTTTCCCTAGATCCAAGTCAAAAATCTCAAGACCATGCAAAAAAATTCTCCTCTTGACTCACAGACCAAAAAGGAAATCAAAAATTGGAAGTTCTAATTCTACTTTTCAGGCAAACTGTAATTAAGATCTACCGCATTTATTTACATGCAAGAGAAATTGAAAAGATAATATGCTTTTACTGACAGCTGAATTGTACCATTGTGGACATGTCATATTGGATGTCTATTACAATTATTTCACCATAACAAATATGGGAAAGAGTAAATTAGAGGTTTGTTCTTTAACGCACATTCCTCTCTGCTTCAACTCAAAATCACTGCAGTTGAGTTTACCAGAATGTTTTTAAGGGTCTGGGTTTTATTTAGCTTATGTACAAAGACTGCTGAACTTCAGAGTTATCACTGACCCACCCATTATGTCCTGATACAACAAAACCTAAAAGCACCAAGAAGGAACACAGCTGTAAAAACCAGAACCTGGAATATATTCTTCCTTTTGTCATAAAAGAAGAGTGAAACTCTGTGAACCTATTTGCATTCGGATAATAAATCTCTGTATGTTTTCTGTATTTGCAATAATCAGCCAATAGACTAAGTTTTCACAAGATCAATGCCCACAGTAAATACTTGCAAACTAACATCCTGAAAATTTTATTGCTAAGTAGAACAGGTTTTCTTGTATTTTCGCAGCAGAAGCTACTTTCTTCCATTACTCTGTTTTATGAGAATTTTGCTCTTTATTTAGACTTGAGCACTAAAGGCTGCATGGTTTATGGATACAATTACAGTCACAAGTCTGTTTCCAATTTTCCAAAGCCAAACCTTCATTGTAACAGATAGTCAGAATTATAGGAACAAAGCACAATCACGGAAGAATGACATTTGTAATGTAAACATACAAAATATTTTACTACACAATCAAAAAACATATTTTTCAGCCTTAGCTAATATAAATCACCATGAGGCCAATTGTAGGATTTGCCTGACTGGAAAACAAAGTTTGAACCACTAAAGTAATGTGCATTATTACAAATACTCTTGGACTATTCATATGCTTTGAACTGGACATATGTATAAATCATTGTGGAGATGCAATCCTGGACTGTTAATCTTTACATCTCACTATTCATACAGTAGCTGAAAAACCGACATTTTACACTCCTGCTGCTAATATCACTTTTATAGCTCTAGCTGGTATTTACATCCATGCTATTCCTATGGTGGAAACTGGCAAGATAAAAAATTTGGTAGACAACACTAGTTAAGAAGGTATCTATGACTGATTGTTTTATTTAGTCATCTGGTTTCAAAGGAGCAAAATCACTTCAAACCCATCAGAATAGGCTCTTAATACTAGAACATTACTTCATCTAGCTCATTTTCCCCCTACTTTTTAAAATCTGTGCATTATAGCCCTTCCCCATTTTCTTCAGCTAAATCCCTTTTCTATTGTACAGATGCAAAAAGAAATGCAAAACAAGCCTGTATTCCTGCTGTGGGATTGTGTCACCAAAGCAGAAAGAAGTTCACTAGAATTATATACTGACATCTCTGTTCTACTCCCACTGATACGCACAGACATGTCACAGTACAGGAAGGAACTGAGATGCAAAGCTCCAGCATATAGCAAATATGTATGGGGGGAGAAAAACAAAACAGGAATCCTGGTGTGTAGTAAATATTACAGACTCTTGACTGTGTGCGTAACAGATTGCTAAGCAGAAGCAATAGGAATTCTAGTTCTACAATCAACAATCTTCCAATTTGATTCCAAATTATAGGTGTGTATAACCCATGGAGTTGGGGGGTAAATCACTGCTTAAACTCAGTGATGTCAAATAAACTATACATTAACAATTAAATGTTTCTCCTCCCCCAATGCAATATTCATAACACAAAGTCTGACAAGTTCCTTTTCGGCTGAAATCACAACTAAATACACATCACAGGGGAGATCTGGTTGCCCGTGAAGTTATTCAAGAGACTCAAAACCACTTCAGTTCTCACAGGAAAGTCATTCAAGTTTCTGATGGCTGGGAATTATTCCAACATCTGAGACTCCAAAATATATAGGTTTTTGCCAAACTTATTAAAAAGTGGTCACACTCCTCCCTTAGAAATTCTTAGATAAAGAGTCAAAATTTGCTAATAACACTGCATAAAAACTTTGTTTTTTCAAAGACTGTAATCTGTAATCGATAGTAAAAGTTCAATTTCCATTTTGAGAATAGAAGAATATTCTATTTGGAGAACAGAAGAATTAAAGACAGAGAATTGAAACTTTTTGTATTAACTTGTCCCATTAAAAATGTTATCTCTGGCCTTTATACAAAGACAAGAAATAGATACATAAGAGGACCTCACATATATTGGAAAGGGACCATCAGCTAGTGCATTTTCAGAATTTCAGCTTTCCCTTAACAAGATTGATATTTTTAGGGGATACAGAAAAATCCAGAATGTATTCAGAACATAAACTAACAGGTCTTCCTGTATCTTAGCACTTTTGCTTTGTTTATATATACATGGATGCCCTACACACACATACTAATAAATATATATGGATTCATAACAATGCCTTAGGACACCGAGTGCTGTTTATCTCTGCCTTAAGTTAATTGTGTATTTAAGTCCTTGACATGGGGATGATGCTGATGTAGTATTCATATAACGGCTTCTGTCTTCAGGGGATCCTCAGAAGCAGACTTTCAGAAATTACCTGGCGTGTTTTTACACCATTTTCTACTCAATGTATCAAATAAATTTTAAAGACAAGAACAACTAGTTGAAGATGGTGGAATTCCTTGCAACAAAATGTAGCAAGTTCAAATGTGTCTCATCATCTGGACACTTTCTGTACTCAACTGAAAGACAAATTGCTTTGATAAAGGGTTAAGACAGACTGGGAAACCTGCCATCTAAAAATAACTCCCTCTTCACTGGAGAAGTCAGAGCCCAGACAACATGGAGTAGAGGATTAACAATTAATGATAAGTTTCAGATTAAGAAGTATCTTTCATTAGGCCAACTCATGTAGTTTTTAAAAATGACACAAGACCTAGGGGAGACAAAGCCTTTTTTGTTTTATCTTTCCAATGTTATTCTCAGCTGGGCAAGTATTCTTATTTTGGAGCCAAAGAAAGCCGCACATACAAAGTCAAAAGATTTGTCCTTGGCTACGTGCAAACCACCAGCAAACCAAGATCAAAGATCAAGTGGTTCTAGAAGTAGATTTGGAGTGGGCTCCTTTCCCAGCTTACATCACTTCTGATACTTCTGGAGACCTTGCACTGAACAAAGAGAGACTTGTGAAAATGCCTTAAATGAGTTTTTACAGGGCATACTCAAATGATAAAAGTATTTTGGTGTCATCTACCCAACAAACATAGTCGCTGCTGATGATAAATGGTATCAGTTCAAGACACAAGAAAACTCCATACCCCACCAACACTACTTTTTAAAAATGTCTAATCCATCTACACAAATATTTCCACAAAGTCAAAGAACAGCCAGCCCCCTACAAAGAGGAAGAATGCTTTTTTTTTTGGTTGCACTTGTGTTTGTTTGGTGTTTGGGTTTTTTTTTTGATAAAAATTATAATGTTACACTGGAACAGATTTGTTCTAAGTAAGATTAACTGGACTAAAACAAGAGCCTGTTTTTAGGCAGTGTTTACGAAAGGAGATATAGAGTCAGAACAGATCAGAAGTGGTTTATACATAAATATATCCAGAGGGAAAAATTACTGAAATATTTGTTTACAGTTTGGAGGTTGAGACTGCCTACAGGTAAATAGCCTAGATGAGAATTAGCATCTGAGGGTGACCAGTCTTTCAAAAGTCTGTGATCTGATATAACCCTTTCACTGAGCTATAGATAGATATCTGTGTACTTGCCCCTTGGGGACTCAGACCCCAGACCTGACCTTGAATGGATACCAGCTGGCCTGGCCAAGGCTCCTGCCCGGGATGTGAAACAGCCCCGATGACAGACCCAGTGTGGGTCGCAATTAGCACGGCCACTTGACAAGGAGCAACGCCTTCTCTAGTGTGCGTTGCAGTTGACAGGCACAAACAAAAAGCTCCCCATAAATTGCTGAGCAGTGCCCAACAGAGCAGGAAGAATCCAGAGGGAAGCTTTAATAGGCCATTGAAGAAAACTGTGATGAGCTAAGTATGAAACAGCAATAGAAATAATAGTGGAAGATTGAAAAACAAGGGCGTAAGGCCTAATATGAGAAGAGGTGCCAGCTGGAAGCAGACAGGAACTAACACTGTAAAGAAGAGATTACAATGCAATTCTTAGAATAATGAATCAGATAAAAATATCAGGTTTCTCTTGTCTTTAGCCTGTGATGCATTTAGTTTCACTGCATACATATGGATGCTGCTTTGCTGTTTGACTGTGCTCCCTGATTGGCTCTCAGCAGTTGTCAGCAAACTGTGCCACCAGCTCCTGCTCCTCTGCCAACAAAGCATCCAACAAACCCAACAGACTGATGAGTGCTTTACCTTCTCCTCTACTTCCCGCAACCCGTGAAAGATACACCTCTCAAACATAAGTCTGAAATTTAAGGACTGCACACAAGTCCTCAGGGAGCACTGGCTGCACTTCATGGAGGCTCTGCCTCTCTCTTGGTACAACCTCATGGTGCTGCACTGGCAGGGAAGCTATTAAGACTAAAGCACAGTGAACAAAGATCAGTTAGAAGATGGTGTGCATTTTCCAGTTTGTATGTTTACAGAAAAAAAAGGGACTTGTGATTACAAAAGGAAATCCATGGGGAAAAGATGCCATAAAGTGTTGTTTTGTTTTGGTTTTTTTTTTGTTTTGTTTTTTTTTGTTTTTTTTCACTGAAAACACAGAGTTTCTCTCAAAATGTCCAAGCAGACAAAAAAACTTCATGCATTTAGGTAACTATAAGAAGGCACTCCCCAATCAGGACCCATTCAGGTTTAAAATCACAGAATTGTTTAGTTTAGAAAAGAACTTTAAGATCATTGAGTCCAACCATTAACATGACACTGTCAAGTGCACCACTAAACCATGTCCCTAGGTGCTACATCTACATGCCTTTTGAACACCTCCAGGGATGGTGACTCAACCACTACTCTGGGCAGCCTGTTCCAATGCTTGACAACAGCTCCAGTGAAGAATTTTTTCCTAATATCCAATCAAAACCTCCTCTGGCACCACCTGAGGCCAAAAAGTACCAGCTGCTCAGTACTAGGTAACGAAAACACATGATCTTGCACTCCAAGTCTTATAAAAACCAGTCTTAAATAAAGCCATTTCAGTGAAGAATTTTTTCCTAATATTTCTCTTTAAAAATTTCTGAGATTTGACGTAAGGTAAGCACATGGATCCAAGGGAGTAAAATTAGCAGCTGGAAGCTGAGCCCTTCAGACAAACTGGTGGAAGAGATGACATACTCTCAAAGAATATCTAACTGCAGAAGATCTATTGCTTGGAAGGAGATCCATCCAAATTATGTATGACAGAAGTGTCCCTGCAATTTGTGCTTTGAGACTAGGAAAAAAAATTCTTTTACATACAAGATTTCTTTATTAAATTCATTTATTCTATTAATGCTTTTAATTCCTTTGATTCAACCTCTTCAGAAGTCATTCTTTGACTGAATAACGGGAAGGAGGCAAACATGTAACAGGACACAGGAGTACCAGGCTGGCAGAGAGAAATCTGAAAACTACAGACTTAATTAGGCTTGTGTTTTATGTACTTCACTCTATTAGATTAGAATCAGATGATGCAAAAGGTAGGACATGAAGGACATAGGTTGTTCCAGCAAGACTTCTAGGCCTGCTACAGGATTTGGTTCTCTAATTATTTATACAGTTCATAAGAGTTAATTTATTAAGCATTTCACTAAATGGTCTACATGGTAAACTGATTGAGAAGAAAGAATCAGCATAGAATTCTAACCTGACTCAAACAATAATCACATCAATAACATCTAGAAGGCTATTTTCAGCTGGCAGCATTGAAATGAGAAAAATAAAGTGCTTCTTAACTGTAGACAGCATTCTTACAATCTGGATATATGACATATTTAACATTGGTCAGGCAAAAATCATCTAAACTGAATATCCACTATTCTTTCTGTATTCTGAAATGACCTTCAGTGGTAACAATTATGCCCTTCCAGTTGCCTGGGTGAACATGGTATCTTCCATCCTGTCACTAACAGATTGTCACTCTGACAATGATTTACAGTGACTACAGTTAATGAGTAAGATTGCATAGTGAAGAACACAATGTTTCTCCCTATCAACTTGCTGAAGTAACTGAAAAAGCTAAAATGGGATTTACAAGCCAAACAGTTTGAGATAAGAACAAAACAATTCACTTTGTTCAAAGAAAATACTTTGTTTGCTTTTCTAGGACACCTCACAAGTTTAGGTTTTAGAAGTCTACAACAGCATAGCTACAGGAGTCACTGTGAGCACTCACAGAAGCAAACACGCCTGCAGATAATTTCGGGCCCGAGGGTCAGATTTGCCTCTGGAATATGAGCGTTTGTGAAACTGTTTCTGTCTTTTTTAGCTTGTTACTTCAAAGGTAGTTCAACGGTTAGAAAATGAGGACCCATTAAAAACAAACTCAAAAAGAATTATTGGGAGTGGAGCAGATCATAGTTTTGTTTTACCAACAGCCTTTACAGAAATGTAACAGTTGTGTTTCCTGCATTTCAAACGGTGACATTCCAACTGGTACTCTTTCAATGTATTCTGTAATACACTAGGTGTCAGTTGCCCAAACGGACCATTTCATTGTGGGTTTTAAACTCTGTATTATTTTCTTTACAAGAAAAGCCTGAAATTACATTTTGGTGTTTACTTACAAGTCCATCTGTGTCCTCCCCTTGCCTGCCCCTTGCTCCTCGCTGTGTTGGCTTCTGACTGGTGCTGAGCAACCTGCTGGTTTTTGCCTTTATTAATACTTCAGTGGCTTTTTGCTGAACAAAGAAAGCCTAATCATCAGGAGGCAAGACCACAAATCCCAGCTTCACTACATATAACCAGCCTAGTTACTTACTAACATTATTATCACAAGAACAGAAAATTGTTCTTAGGGAAACAGCATAAAAGTTACAGGAAGATTTACTGCTCGGCTCTAAAAGGTATTCATGGAACAGCTGGACAGATAATGCAGGAACAAAAAATTATTCACTGTGTTAATCTTACAGTGATGAGCCTGCCCTGTCATTAAGTCCCTACAGATAACTTTTTTCCTTGTTATATACTAACATTCAGAGAGAAATGAAATTATGCTTTAAGTACTTCTATTTCTATCAGTCTCTCAAAACTGACTACTCCATTGTGGATGTTACACTAATATGTTACTTCTGAATTCAACTCTACAGAGAGGAACAAAACTACAACTACTCTTGAGTTAGATGCTTGTTTAATGCTACCACTGGACAAAATCTTGGTGGAGAGGAAAGACTGTGGCTATTGCTATTTACCATCATCGTGGACAATAAACATTTCCATGTTTACACTATGGAAAACAGCCCTTTCGTCTCTGAATTGGAATCAATCAACTGCAAAATGGTTTTTAGAAATTCTTTTGAGTGGATTAAAGCATCTTTTAAGTCATACATGACACAAATGGTTTATTTTGCAAGCAATGGGAAAACACCCCACCAAATCTAATATAAGAACTGTTAGCTTCAAAACAAATTATTATCTCTTCTTGAACAGAGACGCATGTAAATTCATTTATCTCCTTAATGCTTTTACAATTCTGCTTCAACCCCAAAATTTTTGGAACACAGTATGCTAGACAATATGTAATAGGCTAGATAATATTTTCAGCCTGTCCATGATAAATAGATGATAAAAACTATGAGAAGCCCATGGCTATGCCCAGGACCATAAGAAGTCAGGGAATACTTTGGATGTCCCTTTGAACTTTTAAGAATTAAAGGCTAATCGCCTTTTTAAAACGGAGATTGCTTAAAGCTTTCCGCAGAAGATAAAACCTTTACTAGATGAACTACATCTGTTCACCACATCATTCAGAGTCAGCCACACCAGTCATCTTGGAATGAAACACAACAAATCTGGGTGGAGGCTAAAAAGAGATTATTCTGACTTCAGTCCTTGCACACACTGTTCAGCGTGAGCCCCCTGAGCTCAATGGGAGCTTGTGCTCAACCACCCTTTCCCAGCCCAAGTCCTCATCTAATTACAATTTCTGTATCCTCTGGTCCTGCAAAACTCCCCCTTACCTTCCCTTGTGTTAAGGCACCGAAGACAGTAATTTACGTCTAATTAACGGAACTGAGTCATAACGAGCTTCTTTCTTTTACGAGACTTGAATGTTAAATGTCCGAAAAAACCAATGAAACCCGGCTTTTAGTCCCGCTCCATGTGTCAAGTTCCTGCAGCACAAAGCTGTTATTCAGGCCTTGCTTTGCATACAGTCGGAGGGTCGGGGGTTATTCACACTGACAAATTCTTAAGATGGCACACACAGAGCTACCAATATTTTAGCTATGCAGCCATGCTGAAAGAAGCTCATCCTTAGGGACCCGCTGATTTTTTTCCTCCAGCTTTGGGAGGGTATCCTTTTCTCCCTGACTGAATCTGACAGCACCCTTTAGGAGGGATCAATTTCCACGCTACAGAGACAAAAAGCGGGATGAAAGTTGGAAGGCAGGCACACAAAGAGCTGCACATCTGCCCAAAGAACAGCATGATAAAGCAGTTCTGCTACTGATCCAAGATGAACCACCAAGATGTCATGAGGTAAACCAAGGCTATCAAAGAAACCAACTATGCAGGAACAAAAGCATGCCTGAAAATGTAAGAAAAGAAACTGTGCTTCTCACTCCATGAAAGCAGCAACTGTTGCCAATCTAGTGAATCGAACCGTAATAACACAAAACCCCAAAATGTATAAGGATACCGATGTATCGTCTCAAAAGACAAGGCAAGTTCTTCTATCGTCTTGTCATCATTGTGTTTTAAAAGTTACCTAGACAATGTTGACCATGCACAGATTATGCAAATACCAATTTGTTACTATAAGCAGAAAGACAAGAAAACAGCCTAAGAAGGACCAGGTAAACCGTCAACCTACAGTCTTAAACAACTTTGTTCTTCCATGTCCACACAAGGTATTGTAACTTTGGAAGTGTGGTCAAATGAACACCTCCATGTGCACAGCACAGATGCCTCTGCACATCCACTCAACAACAAACAGACTCGTGAAAGAAGAGGTTTTTATTCTACTTCACAGTCTTGGGCCTTCCTGCTTAATTTTACAGAAAATTACAAATACAGACTCCTTTGTGGGCTACTAGATGTAATAAAGACTGAGAATTATCTCTGTATTAAAGGAATTCTATACGCTTGTTGTAACATTAGATTTAAAAACTCTTTTTTCCAAACTAACTTTAGGATGAGAATCTTCTTTGATCTTCAACTATTATGCCTGATGTCAAGTGAAACATAAACAGCTATAAATCTACTTATTCATTTTTATCTGTAGTTCACCTGAAGTACGAAGTACTGAAAACAAAATAAAATCTTAGGCTAAAGTTACTAATATTGAAATCCAGTTTGTAGGAAAACTTTCACAGACTAGACTTTGTGTCAGTATCGTTACCGTACCTACAGCAACTTACACTTCCATATATATTGTTGCCTCTAACTTTGAACTCAGCCTCTCTAAAAATGTCATGAACAACAGCTTAAACTGGCATGGCATTTAGTTTCCAGCTGTTCTGACTTACTTCTCCAGTCCCTCTACATACCTCTTTATGCACAAACTTGTGCTAGTAAGAAAAAATTCGAGATCACAGTCTTTATACTATGAAACCAATGCAGTTATGATTTACTGCATAAACTTCTAGGGTTTTTTGGTTATAACAGATTGAATATATTAAGCAAAACATATATAGTTTTTGTTCCTCTCCTGTCAGTCAAAATAACTGAGGCACATTAAGTTAATAATCTAGTTACTTGGTAAAAAATATTTAATTTGCTTAATAGAAAGAAAAGGTGATTATTTTTCAATGGGATAAAAGCACCATTTGTTGAAACTGAATTGCATTACGAGCACTTTTAATTTTACAGCTATATGAAATGAAAAAACAATGTACGTTTAAAGAATCATGCTTGTCAAACATTCATTTTGTTAATGTACTATTCTAGTCTTCTATGTTAATGGCTTACTTAATGTACTTTTCAAAGAAATTTAACATAAAAAGAAAACAATTTAAGCAATCCCAGTATATTAAAACTATATGTTCACTTGAAAAAATACTGGTAATGAGCTAAGTTAGTAAGTGGAATTGCATTCAGAAGCAATAAAAGTTCCCAATCAATCAAAGACATGATTAATCAAACATGAGTATCTGAGTAAAACTACTGCAGTTTCTTTGAACCTAACCACCAAAAGCAAGATATGTAGTTTTCCTTTTCCCCACACGTTATTTTTCTTTATACGTAAATATAGAAAAAAAGACAACATATCAAGAACCACATATCATGCGTTTGTCAAGGATCCCATTCCTCTTTTCTCAATCATTCCAGTTCTGCTCCTTTCAAACTGAGTCAAATGGATTTGCAAAGGTTGATTATCATCATTTGCATGTAAAATGCATTTTTACCAGAGAAGTACACAGGGCAGATAAAAAGACAAGGGGGAGGGAAACTGCTAATAAAAACACACACCAAACATGAAAAATGGTTTCCAGAATTGTTGTCCCCCAATATGAACATACGGACACAGCACAGAAATGGAAATTTGCTGATGAGACCATTCTGCTTGCTAAAAACATAAGGTTCAGGCTAAAGTGTGCCACGTTTTCTCAGAAATTCCTAGTGCACAGTTCTCTGGAAGAGGTATTTTGGAAATAGTATACACAGTGTTTCTACAAAAAGCACACAGTAAGGTGCATCACAGACTACATTACTCTATCCCTGAAAGAAAAAATAAAAAGTTTGACCAACAAAGCTACACATAATTTTCTACTTCAATATTTGCAAAAGACTTTAATAATTACAAATTTGATTTAACAGTTATTTGATCCACATTATTTTCTACAGTATAATTTCAACATTTTTTACGCATTATTTATACAAGTAAACTGAATTATGAAGAAAACCCTGACAGACTGACAATGTGTCAATGGATGGCATCATTGTGCTAAATTCAGGCTGCTTCAATGCATGCTGTACTAGACCAGTGAGCATCTTACATTTCCTTCACTATGAAAACTGAATGTAAAAGCCTGCATTCTCATGTAGCTGAAAGTTTAATTGTGTATAAGAAGGATCTACTTCTAAGATTTAAGAGTGGTGGTCAATGAAATTTTAATGCTAGACAAACATGCCAGATAGGATTCATTTCTGCAATTTAAATCTCAAGTCTCTTTATTTATGTAGCAATGTTGTCTACTATTTAACAGACTTGCAAAGCAAAACTTGCAAATCTATGGGAAATTTGATTTTGAAACAAGGATAAAGATGGATGGAACACTGCTAAAAAACTGGGTGTTTTGTTTTGTCAATAGATGTCTTTAAATGGGAAGCCCTTCTGCTGGCTCTTCCAAACAGCAAGTTCTTAATTCTCAGCTATTGGTTCCACCTTGTTAGAAACTCTATTCTTAACTCGGATATAAAAACCCTTTTGTTCCTATACTTAGCGAATGACAAACAGGAACAATAACAGCAACAAAAATTCAGGCTGGAGAGAACTAGTTTTAGGCCTCATCTCTACAAAAGGGTCTTTTTAATTGCTCAGTCAGATTATTTTCTTTTGCATTTGTGCCCCAATGCAGCTGCACAAAAGCCAAACTCACAACATAATGGATGCAGCATTTTACAGCAGAGCAAAACGTGTGCATCACTACTACGACAGCATTACAGGAGGACAGGATTTTCAATTAAAATTCAGTGTTGTTTTCCACACCCTGAAGTCTTTGCTTTATAAGGCTTCTCTTTGGGAAACACAATTAATTTCAAATAGATTAAATTAAGTGTTTTACAAAGGCATCAGTGGGGCCATTTTGCTGGTTTGGTTGTTTTTGGTTTTTTTTTTTTTTGTGGGATTAGTTTATCTTTGCATAATATGGTTCCAGCAGAAAAAGTGAAAATGGTCTGAAGATCAAAACCGTGGCCAATGCATTTTTCCACGTCTGAGAAAAGGAAATATGCACTCTTCCTATACTGAGCAAGAGGTCTTGCAGGTGTTTATACTGTCATACTAAGTAAAGAGCCAAGATCCAGGAGCTGGATACCAGATCCATCTTTTAACCATTACCTCTCCTTTCAATCATAGTTAAATTGTAATAAATTTTGTGCAAAGAAGTTTCCCATCATGATAAATTAAAGGAAAAACTAAATAAATGTGGACTTTTGCCAGTATCAAACCCAAATACTGCTTTTCAGCTGCTCATCTCAGGCTTTTATTAAGGAGATAATGATGACCATTGCAATATCCAATCTTCTCTGCTTTCTAAGTGATCCCAATTTAAAATTAGAAAAAGTCTGAAATGTAACACTAAACACCTTTAAAAATACATTATTTCAACACTTTGGGATGTGGTGAATCAAAGGCTTTTTTGTTCCTTTGTAAAATTTCTGAATAATTATACTAACAGAGACATGCAAAACCTCTTTTCAGAAAGGGAATGTGCTGTTGCCTTCACAGCAGAATTCACATCACAGTACACATTTGATGAGTATAGGACTCAACTGAGTAACGTTTTCACAGTACTGCAGAGCACAGTATAAATCCTGGGTCACAATTAAAGTGTCCCATAGCTCCACCACGCCAGCTAAAATTCTTCATGTGACCAAGTACAGTGATGGTATGTCCTGAAGAGACCGCGAGGGCAGAAACACTCTGTTTGTGACTGAGGCAGAGAAATATACTGCATAATACATGGCTCTCTCTGGTGCTCATTTCAGAGGGAAAAACATGCAGACAAATAAAGGGAGTATTTCATTTTGGCCAAAATTAAGCATGACTTCCACCAGCATGGGAACAAGAACAGAACACAATAAACTAATTCTAAAATTGCACTGCTATTTTATAGGAAAAAAAAAAAAAGGTAGTATCCCAGAAGGTTTTTCTCTAGCTTAAATTATTAATTTTTTAAAAAACATAACACAGTCTTTATAACATTAGGTAAGCAACTGTCTCACTACTGGATGGACCAGTTATGTATATTGGAATTTAGTCTTTGTAACACAGAAACTACTCCAAACTTCTGCTGAAGGTTATTTTTGTAGTTCCTCAGTTCTCTCACCTTTGTGCAGAGCTAGTGTGATGTGCCCATGATTGTTAAAAAATAATGAAGAAAACCTCTTGTCTTGAAAATATTGAACTTAAACTACAAACTTCCAGAGAAACTATTCTCATTCACATGGTCCACACTTACCAGGGGTTTTTTTTGCCTCATATAATATAAATTATTTCTCTAAGCATTTATTCTTTCGTGTATGAACATCATACGTAATTCTTTCATGTATGAATAGTTCTCTATGCATGAACATAAACAATTATGAAGAAGCCAAGATTTATGGATGAAATAATTTTTAATCTAACCAGTTATCATTTTACTATAAGAGACTGTTCTACTCTCTATGTGGCAGTAGATACAATACGATATTAATGACTTAAAAAAGGAAATAATCATGCTGTAGGAAAGCCAAAACATGGCAAATGAATTGCATATAAAAATTATTTCCCATGTAAAGAAAATGAGTGTGCTTACAAATAAACCTTTGCTATCCTGAATACACTTTGTTAAACAACATTATTTCAATAATAAATAAACATCCAGCATCTAACATCTGACCAAGTCTGTTTCAAGCATAGGGAAAAATATTTCAGATAAACTGTGGTACCTGGTGATTTACATTAAAAAAAACCAAACAAACCTAAAGCAATAAATCTTTAAAGATGAACGAAACATTTAGAAGTATACTTCCAACAGGGTTGTAAAGAATTACTTCACTCACTGAAGCTGGTCAGAGGGCAAACTACCAGTCAGTGACTATATGTTCTCATATGCCAACTGAAAGTCACAAGAAAGGAAATACAGGATCTGGAAAGGGGCACTAATTCCAGAAAGGAAGCTAAAAATTCAAAAAGAATACACATAATGACAACTTTTTTGACTTTCTTTTTTCTCCTTCACAGTCCAAAAATCAGATTTCAGAGGATGGAAAAAATGGGTGTGAGGATATCTGAAAAGAGCTAGTAACACACAAAAACAAGCAGCTGTTGGATTCTTTTCCCCTTTTTTGAGGAGGCCTAAAACGTTTTCCACTGGACATGTACCTCTCCATCTAACAAACTTCAGTCTCCTGGTAAGAGAGCTTCTTAAGACATCTAAAGGAGACCCAAAACATACAAACAAGAGGCAAAAATCACAGTAATTGAATAGCCATCCTCATTGCAACTGAGATATAGAACTGATACAAGGCATCTGGCTGTAGAGACAAGGAAGTCATGGCTGCTCAATAATTCTGCTCAACCAGAAAAAAATTAAAATCTGGGACTGTGAGATTTAACCTATCAAATAACAATTCTGGAAGGCAATAATCCTTTTATTTGCTTCAGTCTGGAAATCTGTCTTTCCTCAATGGTGCTTACAGGCACTCACAGTGGGAACAATGAAACTCAAACCACATATTTCTTAGAGGGCTGCAGTTAAATTTGGAAAAGCATATATAATTTGGGGAAAAGAAGAAAAAAAAATCACTCTTGCTTGCAGTGATTTCTTGTAGACATCTGCCAGATGGGACAATTCCCCAGACTGATCTGCTTTCCAATTCTGTTTCAGATACCCAGCTTTCCTAAACAATTTTAATTGTCTGACATAAAATGTCTGACAGTAAATCATACATATTTCTTCTGTAACTAACTTGGTGTAAAATTTTTGCCAGTTCTCACTGGAATATAAGTTGTCATGATGCACGTATTTGTAATCCTTCCTTCCTTCCTTCCTTCCTTCCTTCCTTCCTTCCTTCCTTCCTTCCTTCCTTCCTTCCTTCCTTCCCTCCTCTCCTTGATCTTTGTTTTAAAAACACCATTCAAACACAGAAAGTGACTACAGGCTACCAGGTCAAGAAAACAGAGCTACAAAATGACTACAAATCTACCACCTCTCTAAGTTGCTACATTTCTTTATATCAATTTCCCCTCCATCAAAAAAACAAAACAAAACAAAAACAAACCCTTACATTTATTGCAAGCAAAGGATGCAGATGCTTCTTTTTAAGTCAAGGCAATACTAAAGATGACTTTCCTCTTCTAATGACATAAAGGAGAAAAAAGACCACATAGCTACATCATCCAGAAAGACTAGAGGTAGGATAATTAGTGATAATTAATGCTTCTAGTATTAATTATCACTAATTATTAGTGATAAATAATGCCTAACTAGTATTCCAAATCCATTTTTTGTCTAAGTCTAAGAAAGAGAAGGACAAAGACAAACAAAAAGAAGCAACAAACCTAAGAAGCAGCCTGCCAAGAGCAATTAATACTGGATGATTAAAGAGCTGAACATAGTGATTCACATATCTTAGTGAAGCCAGAACTGAGGGAGGCATGATATCCTCTGCAAAGTATTTGAAGGACACATAATATGGAGGAGGATGAGGAATTCTGTAAGGCTGCGTGACCCATGAGGGTGCCACGAGTGCACCAGCCTGTGAAGATAAGAACAATGGAAGCAGAGTATCAGCAAGAGTCTGTAATAAGAATCACTTAACATGCAGTTATGTTTGAAAAAGCAACACTTCCCCTGACTCTGTTAACTTCCAAACCCTTGCACCACCTCTGGAAAAAAAGAGTCTTTCACGTGGGAACAGCTCTTAGGTATTTGCAACCTATGTGACAGAAGCCAGTCTGAGTTGTTCACCTGCAGATTTGTTTTCTTCTCTGCAATCTTCGTGTTTTTCCACATGGGCTTTGCTGGTATGGCAGGAATTATAAAACATGGATTTAGAAAGCCCTATCACTGGCTGTCCTGGCGTCATGTTAGGCGCTTCCTCCTAAATGTTGTCTTGAACTGGGACACTGGTCACACAAGAGATGATTTTTTTTTTTAATAAAATCCATAAACAGGAATAGCAAAATAAAAAAGCCCTTGGAAAATCCTTCTAAAACATGAAAAAAAACCAAACCCTTGAATGAAAAAAAAAAAAACAAACCCATGAAACAACAACAAACACCCCAGCTACTTCCCCAGAACAATCTGGAGGCAAAACTCTGACATGCTCTGGGGATGAACACCTTACCGCAGACAAATATATGAAAGAAATAAGAACATCATAATTTTTTGCCTTTTCCAGATGGTGGATAAGAGTTATGTCTGCATCTGAAAAGTATCCATAAAACCATTTTAGGAACCACTTCCCAGAGATTGCACTGAACAGGGCAGAGACCAAACAGCAAGGCTGCTGAACCTGCATATTCATGCATGAGCCTCACACACGTAAGATAGAGCAGACGACAGAAAGGCTTAAATCCCAGAAGTTCATGTACTTCTATGTAGGAATTTCCTCAGATCAGCTTTCTAACTAGCACTGGTTTCAAACAACTACCAGGGGGAAAGAAAAAGATCAGGTTTTTGGCTATGTTTCACTCATCAAAGCTCATATATGACTCCACAAGATCAAGGATGAGGTATCTGCTAAGGTTCAAGGTTAGCAACATCAACCCTCCGGGAGAGCAAATTTACATCCAGTCTTCGAAAGAACCTGTGATTCTCAGCTTCACTAAACTAGAGAGGGAGATACAAAAATAAATCTATCAAAAATAAGAAAAGTTACCTAAACACCCAGGAAAAAAAAACCAAATATAACAACAAAACAGCTCCAAACAACAAATATACAAATGCATCACCCGATACATACTTCATAAGAATGAAGGAGACGCTTTTGTGTACCCAAAAGGAAAGGAGGAGAATGGCATTATAGCATCCTATCTTAAAAAAGAACCTTTCTTGAACAAATTATGCATTGATTGTAAACTGTGAGCCAAATGCAAGAAGCCAATACACCTGTGGGAGTGCTAAGCAAAATTATTTTTGGAGGATGATGAGATGGTTGGTATAAGTACCAAGAGAAAACAGTTTCTTTTATTTATAAGTATACAGCATATCTCTTACAGTACGGTCTCAACAGTTCCACTGGGCAAACCTGCCAGGACTAGAGCTGCAAAAATAAAGGCTTAGATGAATCCACACGACATTTAATATTGAAGATGATAAAGCAAAATGCACTTTAAACTTAGGTTGCAGACTGAAAATGCAAGACTAGCAATTAGAGGGAACATAATTAAACTTGCACAGTAAGCATATTTGATGCACATCTCACTGCTGAACAATACACTGGGAAGTACAAAGTCATTTTTACAGACATGTTTTACAGAGTACATGCACACAGACATTGACTTTAGGGTAACATCAGAATGGAGCATCCTCTGTTGACTTTTTGTTATGTCTCTGTCTCAATCCTACATATACCACAGCTTTCAACTCGGTATATAGCCTCCTAACTGGTAATGGCTTGTTCAAATATCCTACAGAGTGCTTTGTTAACACTGACCTTTGACGTTTGCTGCTTACAGTAATTATGTTTAGAAGGAGAAAACATCATTACCTTCCTCTAAATGTGATAGTTATCTCTTAAAAGCAGTAAATATAAATAAGGGCCCAAATAATGCCAGATTTACAAGATGCTTTTTCCTCAACAAAAATAAATTATTTCTAAGGTCAATTTTATTTAAACAAGTAATGTAGTAAGTTTTGCCTGCCAGTTTTACCATAGGATGCTGTCCCAAAGAGCTCCCCCTAGCCCTGCCATCAGCCTGCTCCAACCACCCCCTTAATTTTCTCTGTAATCTAGGTACGGTTCACTGAATTTACATTTCCTTTCTTGAAGTCTAATTTTAAATCTTTATTCAATATAGCATCCCTTGGCTCCACACACCAGATGACAATTAGATTGTACCCTATTTGAGAGATGGCATTCAGTACCTTGTGATCACTCCTTAATATGACTACTGCCTCCTTTAACAACCAAGTTCTTAAACAAAACTCACATTATTTTACTTTTCCTTCTATTGAATAATGTTTATTTGCAGCCTCCAATACAAATGCAAAACTAGGAGAAAGACAGGCACCCAGGTTATCTGATCCACAAATCCTGGACAGGCTGTCAAGATGTTTACTTACTGTCCTTTAGACAGTGCCAAAATTACATTTCATCCTTTAACTACCCTCCCTCCTCCCATAAACATACCTCTGGCAGAGGTTGTCAAGTAGAAGCATCTTAAACAGGCCATCTGCATGGAGCGAATTTCATCCACAAACCCCATTTACTGCTACTCAGGATTTGTATATTTTGTGCATGAATCTTCTACTATATAATTTATGCAGTCAGTTCAAAAGTACACAGAAGTCATTAGATGCAGCTGAACATTTAGTCTACTCAGATTTATGTTATGGAACTCTGAGCAGCATCAGAAATTAGATTATCTGATTCGCAACAGAAAAGGGAAGAAAGCGTGGAGGAAGGGTCCTCAGTCAAATAGATCCTTGCTTTCCTGAGCTAACATTATGCAGTTCAAGGTTTCTCTTTGGAAAAAAAAAAAAAAATAAAAAAAGGCAAGGCATTTTGGCCACCTCTTTCCTGCCACTGCCTTAAAACAATCAACCTCTCAAAACTTCATGGAAACCAAGAAGCTTTAACCTAAGTCCAAATAGCTGATGTAGATGTGGAAAGCATGACTTGGTGTCAAAATGACCACCACAGATTCCAAATAAAGTTCCATTAAGAAAAACCAAACCAAGAGCTCATGACAACCATGGTTTTGTAAACACAAACCATTAAAGAAATTAAACGTTCTATCTTTTCTGAAGTTAATATAGCTGTGAAAAAGTTTGCAATCGAAGCTCACCAAGAATCCTTATTTTTTGTCATAAATTGGAAATTAGTTTTAAGAAAATTATCTTATTGTATTAGAAATTGTGCTTGTTTGTAAATTTCTAGTTCTTATGCAATGAAAACATGCTATAGACAGTTATATATGTACATTGATCAACGCACGTTTCCAAAACTGCATACAACCTACAACTTCTGTCTTTAGCCCACTTGCACAAAGGCAAACATTACTGTTCACAGATGCCTCATTCTGAGGCAATACTTTGGTGGAAAAGTTGTGCAAAACCTTTTTGCGTACATTTTGGTTAGCCAGCTTGCAAACTAGAAAGGAGACCAAAAACTTAACATCTGTAGCTATAGTGGTTTTCCTTCAGTATAATTTTTGTAGCTACTCACAAGATTTATCTTGAAAGAACTTCTTGTTTAAAGTACACATATTATTCTGCCACTAATTAAATGCAACTATCTAGATTTTTTTTTTTTAACTGAAGTTATTTCAAAATTATCTAGCACTGTTTCAGTCCACAAACAAAACAATAACCCACAGCTGGTGGGAAGGGGCTAGGGGTGTTTGGGAAGAAAAAAATATGAGAGGAGAGGGGTCTTGCTAGACAGTTAATTAAAAAAAAAACCAACCTAAATGTCCAATGAGCATGACAAATGGTGAAGAGATAAACTGACTCATTTTCTAACACTTTAGTCTTGGCGTTTGACCAAGAGGTCCCTTCCTGGCAAGCAGCCCTGCAAGCTACCGACACTCAAAACATCTGTAAGTATAAACTTCTTCTGGACATTTATTCATTCCTAACATATGAGCTCATTAATTTATTTCCTAATTGCAATCTGAGTAGATTTTTTGGTTTTTTTAAGAAAGACAGAGGCAGAGTATTCAGCTAAACAGGTCCAGCTGCTGCAACAGCAGCAGCCGAAACGCAACTGCTCACGCCTGGGGTTCTACCCATGCCAGGGCACCTAAGCAGGCTGGTGCTCAGGCCTTCACCACACAGTTGCTGCCCAACTCTTTTAGCATATTAGGAGAGATTTCAACAGCAAAGTCAAACCAAGATTTTCTAAAAAAACAGGTCTGCACTGAGCACGAAGGTGGTTGGACTTCTGTGTTTTGTTTGTTCCGTAAGAATATACAGTGTTTATCTAAAAACGTTTCAAAATTTGTATTATCTTGGTCATGTTGGATATCTTTGTTGTATAATCAACCACTCAAGAGTGTCCTCCCCCATCATATCACCAGCTTAAAATGTAGGCTGACTTCAGTCTAGTTAGCAAAGTTAAAAGTGGGGACAGAATTTCCTTCTCTGTTTTTAAACTGATGCCACTTCTCCCCACTTTGTAATCTCACTTCCAGAATGAGCACAGCCCTTTGAGTACTGCCATCTTGTGGAATGGCATCCTACAAAAGAAAACCACAAACATCTAAGTAACTTGATAAATTACAGGGCTTACGAGAGAATGAGTTATCTTTGGTCTTGCACCACATCCCAAGACAGCAAGAGAAAACTGCAGCATAACTTCTCATTATCCCTGCAGAACCACTTATGCCTCTCTGCTGTGTAATTCCTGAACTTCTGGTCTTTCATTACATTCTCAAGAATGCACACCATGTCTTGTTAAGAATAATTTCACCATTCAACAGAGCATTTACATATATCTCTTGAGGAAGAACTTAAACCAATCCCTGCGCCATTGTCTTAGGGGATGATCAGCTCTCAGCACACAAAACTCACATGGGTTTGGTATCCCAACTCCCAACATTACACACTGCACAGAGCTCTGTATAAAAGATGGGAAGACCATGCAATAATGGAAAGGTCTATCTGCTGAGTGATCTAGTCAAAAGAAATAGCACTCAAATGCATACCTTACACCTACAAATTTTTTGGCATAAACTCGCAGTGAATGGTAGCGTTCAGTTTGCCACCTTCTGGATGTGCCACCACTTGAGCATATGCACAAGGAGGTTGTCAGCTGCTACATGACCGTGGTAACCTGTTCAAACAAGCTGCAGCAAAGGTGCATTTGAGGTACATACTTGGAAGATGAGGCCTTCTGGTTCAGCAGATTGGGGATACAGAAGAGGACAATAGCAGGAAACATGGCAAAAACAATGATGGCATCTGCATTTGGGAAAGCAGGATGAAAATGTCTAGAGGGGTAGTGCTGGATCCTGCTTTCAGTGAGGTATGGATATAGTGGAAGTATAGGGAAGACAGATTTGAGAGCCCTTCAAGTAACTCCAGAGCCTTCAGCCTACGTGCAACTACTCTGAAAACAAATGAAGAGTGGATCAAGATGGCTAAAAAGTTTGGGGCTATTTTTGTAACACTGTCATTAGTTCTTACATACAGAAAACACTAGAGAATGTCTTCCAAGGTTTGCCACAAAGCAAAACCATCTTTCAGAAGAAAATTCAGCTAACTAGTAAAAAGGATGGAATGAACTTTACATGGCATTTCAACAGCCCTGGCCTGTCAGAAGATTATAGACATCACAAAATATGCATACTGTGCAATGGTTAGACCACGGACGGCGATAATGACAGCCTGCACTACCAGGGCTTGTCATTGTCAGAGAGCTTTGCAAACAAAAAAAGCATCACCACAAAGGTCCTTCCTAACAAAATCCTGTCTGGAAAAATATGAAAGAACTTTAAACCCCTGACACATTCCTCTCAACTCTCCTTCTTGACCACATCCCTTTTTAGACTTCAGATGGCAAGTAAGTGTGCCAACTCCAGCCTCTTTGCTCTCAGGGAGTGTAAAAGTTGACAGAAGACCAACTTTCCTTTAATGCAGTGGAACATTAATTGCCTCATGTATCAATTCTATACGAGACCTCTGAACCATACTTGCTAGTGGTTCACAGGTCTAGCAATGAGAAATGGAGAGTGTTGCCTTCTTTTAGGGAATGGAACATCAAGGAAGGCTCTATAGAATTAGCAGTCTTCAGCTGGTATAAGAAACAACATTCTAAGGCCACCCACCCCACCTTCGCAGGCAATATATTTGAGCAGCAACCTGGATCCATAAAAGACAAAAAAACCCCCAACACCCGCAAAAAATTTCTATTGTCAAAGTTCAATCTCACTTCCAGAACTGTCACAATTTCTGGTTTTAGTACATAAAAAGTAACAACTTCAGGGTGCTGTACCCTCAGTGTAGTATTCTCCTCCCCTTAAATATTTTCTTTAGGCATATTAAAGAACTATGTTCATTTACTAGTCAAACAATACTGACAGGTTACATGTCAAGTCCAACCCTCTAAGGACCAAAGATTCTTGTATTACTGTCTGGTAACTTTAAATTACTAGATCTACATTATTTTACATAGATGGACAAACAAGGAGGAAGCACAAGACTTTTACTCACATTGTTATGATTTTTTTTAATTAAGGTTTTTAAATTTCTTTTAACAGTGTTTTTTGTGTCACCTTTGCATGTTTGATTGTTGTATCTTACAGACACTGGCAGTGGAGAAACACGTTCATCCAGCATGGCAGGATATGATCACAATTCTTTCTCTTTTAGCTGTAAAGGATGCCCACAGAAACATCCTCAGCTACTCACTGCTATTTTAAGTATTCAGCATTTATAGCTGCACTGGCTTGTTTCCTTTAATGTCTTCCTTAATTTTTGCTTCACTTTTGACTGAAAATTTCACTTTTACATCTTAATTTCACTTAATGCATGAAACAATAATGACTACCAACTAATCATAGATCTAGCAGAAAGTACAGTCAGAATCCATATGATGAAGTTTATGGAACACCTTATGGAATGTAAATCACACCCACTACAGGCTCCTGGAGGCATGCAGTTCTTTCCTTTTCCTATCTCTGCTTTATGGCCAGAGACAAAGTCACTGGACCAAAATAAACCACAGACACTTTCTGCTGTTACCATCCTGGGAGCTGCCTGGAGATGACCAGAGGTGCCTCCAGCATCTGACCTCCCCGTGGCTGTGGCAGAACAGCATCTGGGAATGCAGGACACATTCTGCACGCCCAGGTCCTAGCAGATCCGACATGGAGGTGACGCCTAGAGATAAGGGCCATCAGCTCACTGCCATACCTCTTAACTCATTTGCCCGAAATAGCCTCGGTATCTGTGGCATTCAAAGAGAAGTCTGATGTTATGTGCACGTTCTGGTCTCTCTCTGAATTCACTCATTAGATTTTTTTTTTTACATGTCAGAAAATAATGACAAGAATGTAAGAATTGTATCAAACGACAGACAGTACCTGGTAGCAACAAAAATATTCATTCTCCAAAACTTAACACTAGATTAATAAAGACTAAAAAAACAGAGGGGAAGAAAAGAAGAGGATAAAGAAAGTAAAAGGTTAAACGACCATCCTCAGCTTTTCCCATGATGAAAATACTGCCAGCAAAAGAGTAGCAATTACAAAAATCTGTCTCCGATCAGTATTTCAACCCAAGCCTCTGCCAAGGAGAGGAGGATTTCCCCATTTTTCTTATGCCTATTTCACCCAAATATGTAAGAAGACTTTATTGTGAGGGTCCTTTATATTGTCTCTTCTGGGTGAAACAGAGAGTTGCTCTTTGAAAAGACTTATTTTTCTTCAAAGGCTGTTCTACTGCAGATGGTCTCTGGAAGCTTATCCTATAGCTAGACCCTTCTTAAATATAGACATCACCTTGGATACTTGTGTTTTATTCTTTCTTAAAATGCACTTTTATAAAATGCATCTCAAGTCTCCCAACACTTTGAAGACTGCTATAGTGCCTTCATTCCCAGTGCAAGGGTGGAGCACAGCTCTGATATCCCTGGACAGAGATTAGCCTTGCTCGGTAGAACTGGTGGTACACTGTCCCTCAGCAAACCCACTGTCCTCTCCCCCATGGCACACAAATGCCACCATGGCCATGAGCGGGAAGCAAGGTCTCACTAGTACATGTGGCTCCACTCAGAGCTGTCTGACCCCAAAGCTTTCCTTCCCACATTCACAATACAAAGGTTTCTAGATCAGTCCTTCAGACTCACAGGACACAAGCTACTTGAGCAATGACACAAAGCCAAGCAGTAAGACAAACAAACAGTGATGACTTAGGAGATTTAAGGAGAAAACATTTCAGTAAAGGCAACATGGTGAGCTCCAACTAGCCTTACACTTACTTTACCTAGATACTTTTAACCCATGTGCTACTCTCCTCCTGTATGCAATGATGATATCCTTTTAGGAGCAAAGGATCACCATGGGAGATGAAAAACTGGACTAGGTGTCAATAACTTGTATTGCTTACTGAGCTTTCCAACAGCATGAAACAAAACACAAAGGCTGTGAAACATGGTTCATAAAACCAGGGGGTATTTTTTTTTTTAAATCAAAGCCTTTAGTAGATAGCAGAGTTATTGCATTATCGAAAAGCCTATTCCAATCTCAACATTTTTACTGGGAAGTTTTCATGCTTAATTGCTCTGAACTATGAACACTGCTCTGCATTTTTTAAACCATTCTTGGCATCCTGCTCTAAAAAACCTGTTTCTCCAAGACTGTGCTTACTGTCTAAGTCAATGTCCTACTGTTTTAAAAGTGTTTCCAAATACCCAAACCTACAACTTTTGAAATTTAGGCATGAGAGATTTTAAGTATAAGGACAGAGAGAGAAAGCACTCAGTAAACGTTCCAAGGGAGGAGGGTGGCCGAGCAAAGGGACAAATCCTTTTGGCCAGTGCAATCTTCCATCCAAATTCTCCTAGAAGCAAGTACTCTACCTCCAAATCACCAATAAACCTTTGGCATTTCTGGTGACACACAACAGGATGTGGGCTCTTGCTCTGTACAGCATCAGTGACTAGGAAGTGAAAGGATTCCCAAAAAAAAAAGGTGTGATGTTCCCTGGAGTTCCAGGCAGTTCCTACATTAGAATCAGCTCACAAGACACTGTCCAGTATTGCATGGCACAATTCATCTCTGGTATTCACCACTGGTTTCTAGAAAGCAAAATTCACTTCAAGCTTTGAACGCAGCTTCTGTACTGACAGCAAATCATGAAGTTTTACTGTTTTCTGCTGCTTCAAGAATGTAAAGGAGAAAAATCCAAAACAATTCACCTAATGAGAGATGAGCCTATCTAATGTAATTACTATTGAGGTACTGCATTTATCATTTAAGAAAAACAGATGTCTCTTGTTTTCACATCTACTGCAGTTTGACAGAAGTACAAAAAAGTTACAGAAATAACATCTAACTGCCAATCTTAATGGTAAGTATGCAGGAACTACAGATTTCCATGCTTTATCATGTCATGGATTTCCCAACTTGTGACTTGGAAAAAAAGAAAAACCCATAGTGAACTCAATCAAATAATTTTCTATCTTCTTAGGTTCTCCTCCTTCCTCACACTGAATACTTGCAGTAAAACCGAGATGCACATTAACTATCGTGAGCTATTTATTGATCTCTACTTAATAGGTGCACTGTTGATAGTGTATTAAAATTGCTTCTTTTAAAATGTAATATTCATATTCAGTACCTTGTATAACATTTCAGAAAAGCTGAACATTTCCAAGTTCCTAACACTCCTTAAAATTGCTCTATTTTTTCGGTATTACAGTCTGCTTCTAAAGTTTTGCACCATAACAAGTATTCACCCAAGCAAGGCAAGAAGTCATTGAATTCAGATGAGGAAGTCAATCTGTACTGTATCTGTCTAAATACTACAGATTTATTTTCACAATGTTCTCATAAGAGCACAAAATAGTTCTGATTTACAAAAAAGTAATAAAAAGGAAATGTCTACATTAAATTTTTGACTCAACAATGAAAGCCTCCCTCCCTCCTACCCCCCCTTAAAGTCTGCTTAGAAAAATTTAAATTATTGGCAAAGCCACACTGTATTGCATTGAAAAGCCCCCTCTGGCCACAGCTGTCAGTTTTTACTTTTACAATCAGGATCTGCCCATGGGCACACAGATAGCTTGTAGCTCATAGGCTCATTAGAAGTCAAGGGCAAATAAAAAAATAATCTATGTAAACCAGTAAGAAACACTAACATAACTTTGGATGTTTAGATTATGCAACTGCACATCAATATTCTAATCAAAAAGAAAAGGTACTAACAAACACCCAACTTTATGGGAAAACATATAAGTCATAAGAAAAAGCAACGAAGTCCTGACCACAGATTATAATAAAAACAGGTATCAAAAAATCTTTATCTGAAGAAACACATCGATGCCATCTAACACATTCTCATCACCACACACAACAATCTCGAGATACACCTTTATTCCTATTTGTCCCTGAACAGAAAACCAGCATCCTTGTCATTCCCTGTAACATTCACTTAAGATACATAAAAATAACCTGTAAATCTTTTCTAGAATGTAAGATCCACAGAAGATCCATAGAATTTCCCTTTTCCAGCTGAGATATTCCAAAATAAAACACAATCAAAAGCCCAAAGCCTTAAATACTAGAAACTTACTAAGTTTGTGGTTGATTTTAGACTAGCCAGATTTGCCTTGAATTTCAAGTATTCTCAGAACTCCAGACCTAGTTTTCCTCTTTCTTATATCCCATACTTATGTAAATCCACCGGTTTTGATGAATTACTTTTAAGCTGACCACTAATTTAAGAGGAGAGATAGATTGTGCTATTTAAAGAACTTTGTAGTAGATAGTTTACAAGGCTGCTGGTTTGGTTTTTTTTTTTTCTTCCCTTAATGGGAAGCTTTAGAAATGTTGTCATTTAGAAATATTACTCATTTTCTGCTGAGATCTTCATCTCTCACTGGCCAGCCATACTGCTTTGCTGTCCTTTTAGATCTGCAGAACTAGAGTGGTTGATTTGAGCATCTAGTATGCAAAAGTCACAGCCTTCAGCTTAAAAGGAAACATTCCTGTTGTTTTCAACCCAAACTTAATCAAACGGATGACTGCAAGTCATGGAGAATGTCTCTCTTTATTTTTAACCCCAACTGCCAGAGCACATACACCTGGAACAAGACTTCAGCCTTAGCAGAAGGGGAGCAAGCCTAGCTACCACAGGAATTTACTGCAGAAAGCACTGCAGACCATTTTCTGAAGACCGCTTCAAAGGTCTCCGTGTGACCAAGAGCCCTGGGGCTCTTCTGCCTTCCCACCACAAAGTAATTCCAACCCCAGATCTTGACTTTGCTAAGGACAGGGACCAGCACGGCCTGACAGAAGGCCAGGCACATCCTTGTGCTGCTCCAGTTCTGCTGCTGCTGCCCTGGTGTCAGCACATCTTTACTGATAACTCACAGGAGGCTCTGACCCTCAGAGGCAAAGCACTGACAGGCAGCCTGCGTCACCGGCCCTGCAGCAGGATGGCAGCCTCCAGCAGAGAGCCAGCGTGCAGCCACTGAGGCAGCAGCATCCTCTGTTACAGCAGGAGAATCCAGCAGAGCTAGCCCTCAAATCTCTACACATGGAAGAATCTGAGGAACCAAGAATGCCACTGAGGCCCCTGAAGCAGCCCTGGTAGACTGTCATGTTTTACATCACCACAGGTGACTGAAGAGAGTTCAACAGCGCAAAAATGACTTACACCTATGGTAGTCGGCTTTGCTTGCTTCATTTTGTCTTTGCAACAAGCCTGCAAGTCCTCTTGTCTGAAGAGACTGCCACTTGCTTAGGGGTTTACTGCTGGATTGCTAGTGTGGAGGGAGAGACTGGACGGACTGAAGATTAAAATGCTGCACATTGTTCTCATATTTCACAGAAGGGCTTGAGCGAATGATGAAAATGTCCATGATTTATACATTCACTTTAAAAAAAAAAAAAGTAATCACAGTGAAAAGGTCATCTGATTTGCATACTAGATGCTCAAATCAACCACTCTAGTTCTGCAGATCTAAAAGGACAGCAAAGCAGTATGGCTGGCCAGTGAGAGATTAAGAACTCAGCAGAAAATGAGCAATATTTACAAACACAGCTAGTACGCACTTCTGCTATGACAGTTTAAATGATTTAGGCACAAGATCCTTCTAAAAGGTGTGGTCTTGCAGCCCATGGTCCCCATATCCCTCTGCTCCCAGAAGCCACTGCAGTTCAGCTATGGAACAAGTTATTCATCCTGCTCATCCACAGGAATATCACTCCTCTTTCACTTCAGTGTAAGCCTACCATGTGATCAGACCAATGCACTAATTCATACTGAGGCTGCAAGACCACTAACTAGCACAAAACACGCACTTGGACCTCTGGGAAGGGCCAGGAAGAGATGTGGGACTGCCCTCTCTCCTGGTAATTTAGATCACTCTGTTCCAATACACAATTTAGACCTTGGACTTGAGCAGTAACATTTGCCTGAGCTCCTTTGTCACCAGGGAAGATGCACCCTGGGTTGTCTTCTCTGCGATGTGACTCACATCAGAGAAGCTGTACCATTCAGTCCCTCATCAAAACAGCTCTTTCAGCCCACTGCCAGCCCACCCCTCTTTGGTCCTAGTACCTTTTACAGAACCAAAAACGGAGACCAAGCTTTAATTTTGCCACCTCACCCACAGCAATGCAAATGCCTCTGCACAAAATTTCCCAATGCATTTGGGTCTGGGAGAGTGAGGCACAAGTAGGACTGTTATCAGCAAGCCTTACTTTAATGTGCATCTGTTTTATGTTTGTCTCTCCCTAGCAAGATATGCTTCTCTATTTGGGAGATGCCGATGCTGCTCTGCAATTCTTATACCCTCTAAATAAGGGAACTGTTACTCTTGAAATGAGGGAACTTGGGGCAATCAGTCTTCTAAATTGGCCTTCTAATCTTCCCAGCCATCTCCAATATCCCCCATGACAGCACTCTAAGTCTTTCAATCACAGAGATTTAACCTGTTTTTAAGTGCCACAGATAGTGCCTGGAACCTGCAACATCCACCTCGGAGGGCTCGGAACACCTGATAGTTCAAGTCATAGAACCACTAAAAATTCTGCAGCCTGTAGCAAAAGCTTTTTACAAGATAAACTTTAATTTTAATATCCTCTATAGTGAGGAAAATGTATTTTGCATGTTTAGTAGTAGCATCAGTTAAAAAGTTGAGAAATACCATGTTCATCCACATGCATTCAGAAACGCAGCAAATAGACTGTGCATAAATGAGAATTAATCCCCCAATCACATTATCAGAATTAACTGGGTACATTCTAAAACAACCTAAAACCACTTGTCTGTCCCATACTGAGTAGTATTACAGACCCCACTGTCCACCTGGCATCTCCAGGTCTACCTAAAGACTTGTCTAAATTTATCATTTTTGAAATAAAACAATGATTATATAATAAAATATAAAAACCCCAAAATTTATTTTTTGTTGTTGGCAAAATTAGCAAATTTAACATAAAGTATGCGATACAAAATGAGCAATGCTATTGACACAGTTTGCATTTATGGCATAAAGGTGACCTTCTCTCTCAGTTCATGGCATGGTATGCTCAGAATTTAATTTATCCCGTGGATGCAGATCTGTGCATGGCTCACAGAAATTTTAAAATGTAAGACAGTAAGGTTCTTACTAAAACAATAATACAGAGACTTTAGAACTCTAGGACCAAATAAAAAACAAAGACCTATAAGCAAAACAAGTCACGTTTTGACCTGCAGTGACATTTTGACACTACCCATAATCTGGAAAATTCTCTGCATCATAAACATACGTGGTTGACAGACATTATGAAAACACTGGTGTAACAGCTTTCCAAACTATTTATCTATCTCCACCCCTTCTACAAAGGTGTAAATGCTTTACAAGAAGTTATTGCTACTAAATATACATATAAAGCCCTTCACCAGACTCTGCTCATCTGCTAGGCTCACAGTCACAATTTTTTAATTGCTTGCAACAGAAGACACACTATCATCTTTGAGCAGACAGCAAGTAGTCTTTAAAAGCAGCCTTTTCCAAGACATTACTTGGCTACCCTATAAAAACTTTAGGTACCTTTTCAAAGTTGATAGTCACTTACAGGAACAAATATTTGGAGCGAGCTTCCTCAGATTTTTATTTATGTCCTGCATGATAGACAGGGATGAAAACTTTAGATTCTTTGTGTACTAATGTTGGGCTTTGTGAGGAACACACAACTCAATACTCTTAGGACTCAGTAACTTTTCTTTTTGTTTTAAATCAGCTGCAATATAAAACCCACAGACCCTGAGACAGTGGCCACCTTAAGCCAGTTTTGATCACTGCACCATGACCTGCCCAGCAGACTGGAACAGCCATGTTCTGCTGGGATATGCCCTGCAAAATTGCTTCCTAAAGCCAGGTGCACCTGTGCTTTTGTAGGCTTTGCTTCCTTTAAACAGCAAACTCACTGAAGGTTAACAAAAATCTTCCATTTTAGCCACACTGTGCTGGCTTTCTGGCATGCATCTGTAAATTACAGAGACTGTTTCGAAAACTGGAAGGGGGAAATAAGATCCAGATCCTTTGCAGATTCCAGATCATTTGCAGCTGTAACAACTGATATCATCACTTTCTCTGAGGAAAAAAGATCAGTTTTTATAAATAATGACACATATCATTCTTAAATAATTAATTGGCACATAGGCATAACGACAAGATTTTAATTAAATGAGACTTGGCATGGTCAGAAGTGAGGGTAGTGACACACAGGCTAAGGATGAGAGGGATTTCTTTTGCTGTTAATTTGTATTTGAAGTTTCAGTGTGATACAGACTTCATGCCAGCTCTGGTAAACACACTGAATCAATTACGGCGTGGGCAAAAACACCTACAGTCCCTAAAATGCTAGATGTGCTATTTGCTCCAAGCTGTTAAAACTACTGCCCTAACATATCTCAGCTCTGCATAAATGCACTTCAACGGTTGGAATTCCACTCTGTTTCAGTGCTTCTCTTCCAGTAAGGAAAAGTCCTGTGATATTGACCTTCTCCAGCTACCTTCATACACATGAGCACTCCCTGCCCGCATGTGCTGACCCAGTTTCCACTAATTTCAGCAGTATTTCTGCCCTTGTGTATAAGTACCTTTTCAACAGAGACTCCTTCAGAAGAAACCAAATCAACCAAAGCTCCTTTTGCATAACCTACCAAGCAGTTATAAGATACTGGCTACTGGATGCAGATGACAGACTGATCTGAACCCATGACCTCTGAGGGACCTACACTGCCCCGTTAACCATCCCCTGATAACCAAGTTGACTTTTTTATAAAAGTACAGACATGCACTAAAAGCACTGTAAAGGGAAAACTGGGGTTATTTCAACAGAAAAGCACATACTGAATTGGAAAGTCAAAGACTTTCACTGATGTATTATTTCCATGGTGCAAAAAGCCTACTTAATGCTTTACAGAAAACACTTAACACAAGGGGGTTTTTTTGTGTCGGTTGTGTTTGACTTTTTCCCCCTTGAAGAATTCAGATGATAATCAGCACTGAAAGCTAAAATCTATACAAACATTAACTGCATTTAATGAATGCACAGTGTAAGAACTTGATTTAGGGAAGAAAAATTCCAAAAAACTTTTAGCATAAAAGATGATGCTAAACAAACACTGTAAGAGCTGATGGAAGGAGTATTGGTGGCTGATAAAACTACATACTTGACCCACTGCTATAGTTAACACTCCTGTCAGTAAACAATGTGCTTACAAGAGGGGAGTTAGCAAGGTACCAGCATGTCAATGAGTGAGAGATGTTTTATAGGTTAGAAAATACAGACATAAAAAGACCTTGAAAACCAAATTTTAAATATGTGATCTTTGTTTACCTTTCCCAACAAGAGTTCTTATACACCAGTTTTCCAGTATGGCTAGGAAGAAATTCTTTGCTATGAGGGTGATGAGGCACTGGAACTGGTTGCCCAGAGAAGCTTGTGGGTGCCCCATCCCTGGAAGTGTTCAAGGCCGGGGTGGATGGGGCTCTGAGCTACCTGGTCCAGTGGGAGGTGTCCCTGTCCATGGCAGGGGGGTTGGAACTAGATGGTCTTTAAGTTCCTTCCAATCCAAACCATTCTATGATTCTCCTTTGTAGAAACCCACTTGTACCAGGCATCCAATTCAGGTTTAAGAACCTGTACTACATACCACAGAAAACCTCCCAACATAAACACCACTAATAGTTTATGCATCCAGTTTCTGGCATAAGGCTTGAAAATGAAATGGCTACACCATAGAGCAATAATTTTAATAATGAACTTAAATATGATTAAAATCCAGGAAAACTCAGCAGAGTAACTTCCACTGACTCAGCTATGTATCAAATGTTACGTGCACAACTAGTTGACAAAACCAGAAGAAATGAAGACAGGAAAAAACCTCATGCACACTTAGTGTTATGTTACTAATGCTTAAAAGCCACTCACTTGTGGAAAAAAAAAGGAATTTCTTTTTCCTCTTTCCATGTGCTTAAATTAAAATAATGACCTATTGTAACCAGCGAGCAACCATTAATAAAAGCTCCATGCTGAAAACAACTTAGAGCTTACCCTTTATCACATATAATTTTGATACAGGTATGCTAAATGCAGATGCCAAAGTCTACTTACATAGATGTTTTGCTTGTATTTGATTGCCAGTTTACTTGTATTTGAATATCAATTTGCAACCTAATTAGAGAACATTGCTTAGCCCATTACAGGGAAATACTGCTCCACCATTAACTGCAGTGCTATCTCACTAATTCCTTTTAAGACTGGCTTCAAACACCATCTTCATCTCCATTCAAAACAATTAGTGTACATTTATTTCACATTTTAAACTGCAGCGAATCAAATTTTTAAACACTTTAACAGATTGCATTGCTATTTTGATAGCTTTTATGTTATAAATTGTGCTTTTAGGGATTCTAACTTTCCTATTTAAGAGAATGTTAAACTGGAACTCACAGAGGGCCTTAAATAATTCCTCTTCTCTACAACCTGAGAGGCATATGCCATTAACTTTCAAAACCAAACAAAACCTACATTTCAAAAGGCAGCACAGTATACAAGAAAGAGCTGCAGGCAACCAGACACGATCATAATATTTGCCACTGCTCACAGGTCTGCCAAAATACATCAGACAGTAAAAAAAGAAGGGAAAAAAAATCAAAATGGGCCAGTTTCTGAGCTCTGCAGGCAGCTCAGAGGAGGATAAGATGCACCTGAGCCATGCTGTGCTGCTCCTCTGCCCAGAGCATCAGTGCCTCCAGGCAGGCAGGAGCTGCAGCCAGCAGGGTGAGGGATGGCAGCCGTGGGCAGCGCTGGGTGCCCTGGTTCTCCAGGATTATCTGCAGCCAGGCTGACAGGTTAATGGGATTGCTCACTGTCATCTGCAACCCAGCTAAGAACTGTCAGCACAATTCACTACTGTGCCTGGGTACTGCTGGGATGCAGCAGGCATCAAGGGCACTGATCCTCAGCTGCCCAATCCTGGGATATATTAAAACAGCAAGAAGAAAGCACTGCAGAAAGAAAAGAGAATCTAACACAGTGGAGCTTCATTCAGTTATGACCTCCTTTTATCTCATCACTGACACACCTCTTTTCTCATTATCTCCTTTTCCATAGAAGATCCCAGCAAATCAACAACTAACCTGACAAGAAGAGAATGAACCCACCAGAAAAAGCAGGAACAGTTTTGTGATCGATCATCTTGCTGATCAAACTCACTCACCCTGCAGCCACATCCCTGTGATACATTTACAGTAGGCAAGATTTACATTTTGGGTATAGCCTCTCCTGGCTTTACTTAAGGCTAGTGTTTTCATATGCACTTAAACTGCACATCTATACACACGAGGTGAGAAAAAAACAAAAAAAAATATTAGTGGTACCAAATCACCTGTAACAAGAAGCAGCAGTGGGTTTTAATACCACTTCATGGACACTGATGGACCCTTAGTACTCAACCTCAATGCTGCCTCCAAAACAGTGGACAAGTCATGATGTGCAGCTGTAGGTACTCTGCCTAACCCCATGTCTTGGCTATAAGATCAGTTTATCTTCAAAAGGTTCTTCCTTGTGCATGTTCTGATCTTGGCTGAATACTCAGATAATTACATTTTTTAGCATAAATTGCAAAAAAAGAAAAGGAAGATGTGGGACACTGTGCTGCCATTTCAGTGTCAAGAAGGCCTGGTGGTTTCTCCTAGTAAAGCTTCTCAGCATTATGTGCACACTTATTTCATACTGGTGAGCTCTACTGGGTCCTCAGCATTTCCTTTAGGCTGGGTATTAGATGTCCATGACTAGCTCAAAGTGGATGTCATGAGGAAATATGAAAACATTCCAAGATACTTTCCTTTTTATGTTTGGTTGCTTCTGCCTCCTCTTCCAACTAATACGAAGTTCTTCTGCTGTTTCTAGGGTTGTGGAGAACCTGTGCTTTCCCTTCCCCCTTGAATCTCCACCCATCATCCTTCATCACCTGGATTCTTCTGCTTCCATCTTGGATTCTTCTGCTTCCATCTTTTCTCCATCATTTTCCACTCCACCGTTTCACTCCATTTATCCCCCAACATTATTTTCCCTGCCCTCTGGAGGACACATCAACCAGCGAGGGCATATGGAGATGAGTAGAAAACCATCTGTGCTGTGTTAAATTGGAAAGATTTAAAGGGTACCAAAGGCCAGTTGCTCATTCTGCAGTCTAATTAGAAGATAATAGCAAGTCCGATAAATTTCCCTTCCATCCAAAATCTGACTCTGTTTCTTTGCACCTTCCTTCTTTCTCCTGAGTTTAGCAAGGCTAGCTCTGATGCCTAGGACATGTTGTGAAAGCTTGGAAGTGAACTCTTCCAAAAGTTATTACTTCCAGAATAAAAAAATGCCCTCACATTGAGTGTCCCAAGTTCAATCAAAAGCAATAAATCTGCCTCACTGCATTCAACCAAAATCACAGCAGTTCAAACTGTACTTGGGATTGGTTGACTGACATCCAAGTCTTCAATGCAGTAGTATTTGATTTAATGTGGTCTTTAAGTGTTTAAATCCTAGAGAAGTTGATCTGTATTTCTTATGGTAATAAGTTTTGCAATAAAGGATATTTCCTGTAATATCAGTTCAGTAGGATGATCTTGTAAATTTGACTTCCAGAATGTTAGAAAAACGACAAGTCAATAGAAGATGTACTGTAGTCCTAAGTGACAATCTGAATTCATAATTATAAATACTATTTTCTCACATTATGTATGCTCACACAGAAAGCCTCACCTGAGTTTCTGCTCCATGTATTCCATATACTTACGTACCACACAAAGAAACAATTTTTTGTTCCATGCAGCTCTTGCACGCAACAGCAACTTTCTTCTGTAACTAAATAAATGGCCCATTCCTGAGGGCACCTTTGCCTATTGGGGAAGTTTTCTGCACAGCTTTTCAGCCACCATTCCTCCCAGCCTTCCCTAGAGCACTGGTCAGCGTTGAAGAACGCTCTAACTACAATGATTCCAGGAAAAATAATAGCCTCTTGGGAATCAAAGCCAGATGGTATAGCTTAAAATTGAACTAAGGCTACACTAAATGGTGTTAGAAAGACAATAATGCTAGACCCAGCTTCAGAGGGCAGAAAGAAACATCCCTTTTGCCATCCTTCACTGAGCCATGCTCAGAGCTTTCTGAGGCAGCTAACAAGCCTGCTGCTGTAATTCAGATTTCTGCACACAGCAAGAACACTACATTTGAGACCCTCGCAAGTAACCAGCTGAATATAGGAAAAGGCAAGTACTAATTAATTCAGTGCATTCTAAGTAAATGCACTACAGACAGAAATTACTATCTAAACTGGACTAATTAACTAAGATAGTCATTTACAGATCCCAGAACACTGCAACCATTCAAGATTTCTGTAATTCCTCTGTAGGTGTATTTTTATCAAGATGGAGTTAAAAGAGTCTACAGGAGAAGCAGAAGCAGTGCTCCCTTTCCAGGGAATAAGGGAGAATCATGTTTCCTCTTCGGAAAAACTGGACAGAGTAGTTTATTTAGCATTTTACTACAAACTGTATTTGCACCTGTATTACAAATATTCCATGAAAAGTAAAAAAATTGTTTAGTACATTTTGGTAAGATTTTTTTAGAACTCCTTATCTAGAACTCAAGCAATACATTCTTTGATACTGAATATACAAACTGATTCACATACTACATACAATTCCTACATACAATAGCTTTACAGTTCACCAAGGCATAATAGAATTATGTTTCTGAAATGTTAGGCCTTTGTACACATTCATAACATCACTGCATTTCATTACTTATGCTTATTCTCCGTTTATATGTATGTAACACTCAACATACAAGCCTGGAATGACACGACACCAACTTAGAGTCGGTAATTTAATACTCAAAAATAAAATCAGATATCACACACAAGACAGACAAAAAAGCAAAAAGGAGTCATCATTCAAACAGGTATATTACCACTGCTCAGCAAGGTGAATATATGCTATATATACTCTAGGATATAATCCATGTGTAAGTAGTTGGTAAAAGGGAATAAGGAAACGACATCTCAAGAAAAGCGGTCTCTTGCTTCAGCAAAAGAAAGCTCTAATTTTCAGGGGACAAGTATCTAAGAATAGATTAAGAGCTTGGTACATGAACAGACAACTGGCATCACAAAACAGGTACTTTGCTAGCATAGGGAAAGCAAACAGAAGCAGCTCTTCCAATCCAAGATAGCAAGCTCAAAACTTGACACAGGAAAATTTAGGATGCTGTGGGGTATGGAAAGAATACAAACAGGAAAACTTTGAAAAAAGAAGACGAAAAGGATTAAAAAGGCAAGAAACCAAGAACTGGAATGCAATTGCAACAATACAATAAAACAACAAGGCACAACATCACCAAGTAACAGCAATAGAATTTACTCTGCTTCTCACAGAAGAGGGCAAAACTAAACCTGCTAAATCTTAAGCAGAACTGAGGAGTGAAAAAATACCTTAACAACAGAAGCTTCTGACAAAAAAGAATTCACTCCCACCAAGGTTTAAAAGAGTAACTAGAAGGGGATGGTAGGTTGTAGTGGTTTTTTTCTTCCTTTTTTTTTTTTTTTTTTTTTGCAAGAGGGTGCAGGGTGAAGAGTACAGGAAAATAATTTCATAAAACAATACATTTGGGAAGAATTGAAACAATTTTTCTCCAGCTTGCCAGCAGCTCATTGTGAGACCCCATCCATCTGAGATTCTTTGGCTGTCTGCCTAGAAGGAACTTGTCTTTTTGCTTAAGGCAAGGAGATTTCAAACAAAGTGGTTACCATTTATTTTTTGTTGTTTTCATAGAAGAAAAAAAAAAAAGGCCACAATTTTTTTCCTGGGTATAGACTAATTTCCCTTTTGGAAAAATATAACTCTTCTAAGAACACTTTCCTTAGCTCTACAATTAATGTATCTTAAAAGATGTGCTGCTGTCTTCAATTTTAAGCATTATGACTTTTTAAAAAGGAATTTTATTCTTAGCTGATGGTAGACATTTGTAGATGTAGAATAATAAAACTACCCTAGCAACAAATCCAAGTAGCTTCACCTGGGACAGACAGCATCCATGTAACCCTCCACTACACCATGAAGAAATGTCAAGTTACTCTTAAACACCGGGCCATGCCTGAGGGCCACATTCCCAACACCACCACATTTCTGGACTGAGACCAACTGGTATTTTCAACAGCAAACAAAATAAGTCTGTGGGAATGCAACAACCAAGTTTTGTCATTCAGTTAGAAAGCATCAAAACAAAAGCTATTTTCTAAGCATTTCACTGCTGGAGGAGAGAAGACAGCACGGATACCATGGCTCTGTTTAAGCCTACAAGGTCATTCAGAAAAAAAGTCTAAAGGAGTGGGAGTGAAAGTTTGCCCCAGATAAACTGGCTAACCCCGTCCATTTTATGGTTTCATGAGCACTTGGTACCAGGCTCAAAGCGGAGGGAAGGCATAAACGTGTCTTTTTTGGCAGAACTGATGCTTACTCTGGCTTAAATGGCTCACAAAACTTCAGTGTTAATCATCCACAATCACTGCTTATCTCTGTGATCAACACCAAAACATCTTTTTTTTTTCTTTATCACTGTGCAACGCAAAGACCTTACAAATATTTTACAGCTACACAGTGCTCGAAGGAGTGGTTTAGGAATGAATTAGCTTAGCAGAAAACTAAAGCCATGCATTTAGTAACAGGAGAGACAATGTTAAAATAATATCTTTGAATGATAAGAAACTGCTACAATAATTATCAAAGTAAGAATCTCTAAGAAATGATCCTGCAAACCATTCAGGTAACCTTTCGAGGTGAATGATTTTAGCTGAAAACGCTTTATTTGTATCTTAAAATTTGCAGGATATAGAACAAAGATTAGATAAACATGCTGGACATATCAAACTGCCACAAGTACTTTCCCCTGGATGAACTACAAAAATGTGATAAAACCAGGGCAAGCAAGGGCATTTAATATATTAGACAGAACCCCTTTTTGACTTAACCTCTTTTTCTCTGAATACTACATCTTATTTATGGCTCTCTAAACAGTAATCACATTTTATTTACAGAAACCAGTCACAAGTACTGTGCCTTAAATTGGGTTAGATATCTACTTCTATTAGGTGATGACTGGAGACTTATTTGCATATTACTTTTTTTCTTTTTTAAATGTTGGAGGATTTAAGTCCTAAAAATTTGAAGTATATTACATTTTAAAAGAGCTCAAATAATTCCATGGTTTTGTTACTAAGACAATTTTCAGCGATTAATCAAGTTTCTCTTAATTCTGCTTCTAAAACTACTATTTGTTTTTCTCCCTTTACAGAAATTAAGGCAGCAGTTCTGAGCTAACCTAGTTCCTTGGTAAAAAGTCACTGTAATTTCAATGAAGCTGCTGGTATCAAGTGAAACAACACGTCAAGCACAATAAATAAATTCAATATTAGACCTATAGGATTCAAATGTATCTAATGACCTGAGCATATTGTGTCTTGAAGTCAGACTTGCCAGACATGGTACAAGACAAACTGTAAAGTATCAACTTCAAAGAGTCTCCGAGGCTATGGCCAGTGATGTCTGTTCCAGGGGAACACAGGACCATGGGGCACTGGTGACACAGTGCCAGAAGGAGGCAATAGGGCACAGCCTGTATGGTGCTGGTTACCTCCCACACAGCTCAGGCACAGCCTACAAAAGGGTCAGTTTCCTACTTCTGTGACTTCTCAACTAGAATCATCTTTTCCATTTCTTCATCCTGAAACCAAGGGCAGCAAAGGTAGCTCTCTTTCTCTTTTTCTTCCCCCTCAACCCACATTAATAAATGTAGGGTTTTTTTCCTTTTTCCAGTTTAAGTTATTCTGAATATATATTGCTCCACCAATTTTTCACATACTGGGACAACTGAACACCTGGATAACTACTGAATGTGTAGTTGCCTCTTATGCTCTCATGAACAAAAGGAAAAAATAGTAGATGCTGTCATAATGGCTTAGCTAAATGAATGAATGAAGCCATTATGAATTATTCTTAAATGAAATGGAAATAAGTCCGATCCTCTGTCAAAAACAAGCACCATCTGAACACAGGATGAAAAAAAAACACCTCTACAAAAAACATACAGTATAGTCTAGTGCAAGGAAATTTCTTATAATAGTGTTTTAAAAGCCAGATATCCTATGTTACTGTAACAACTGGAATGCAGATACCATCTAGTCATGGGATAACTCTAATTTCATTTAAGTTTTTAGTAAGACAGAAGGTAAAGAACTTAAAAGAAGCCCGTCTCCCAATGTACTAGACAAAAGCCAATAAACAAGAGAGGTGATAAACATACGGTCATTTTTGGGCAGTATTTTAAGAAGCAACTTGTCAAGAAAGCATAAATTTAGGATCAAATTACTCTGCAGGTGTCTGAGATGTCCATAAAGTCTCTGTGTTGGTGGTATCAATGCAAAAAAACGAAGAAAGCCTTCATCTCTAAAACTTACAGAAACTAGTGTAAGTATCTACAATGATATTGCAAGGTTATACAGGGAAAAATTAGAAACATCAAAACCCAAATAGAACATCATCTGTTGACAGATTACTATTAAAACACATTTAAAAAGAAATCATCTTTCTAGGAATCAGCAACAAAGGAGGGCTAAGAAGAACCTCCATCTTTTATCAAATATGAGTGGAAACCTAGGGACAAAGGATGAGCAAAGGCTGATGTATTTAGTGCCTTCTTTGCCTCAGTCCAGTAGTAAAAAAAAGTTGTTCTTTGGGTACCCTGCCCCTGAGCTAGAAGACTGGAACAGGGAGCAGAGTAAACCTCTGTAACACAAGGAGAAATTTTCAGTGACTTGGCACATCACTTAAGCACACACAAGTCTATGGAGCCAGATGAGATCCACACAAAGGTACTGAAGGAACTGGCAGAAGTGCTCAGGGAGCCACCTTCCATCATTTATCAGCAGCCCTGGATGACCAGGGAGGTCACAGTTGACCAGAGGTGAGTAAACTGGATGCACAGCTACAAGAAGCTGGAAGGAGGATCTGTGAGACTACAGGCCTGTCAGCCTGACCTAGGGGCTGGGGAAGGACATGGAGCAGATCACCCCAAGTGCCACCACGCAGCACACACAGGACAAACAGGAGATCAGGCCCAGCCAGCCTGAGTTCATGAAAGGCAGATGCTGCTTGACTACCTGATCTCCTGTTATAACAGTGTCCCATTTAGTGGATGAGTGGAAGGCTGTAGATGTTGTCCACGAAGACTTTAGAAAAGCCTCTAACACTGAATACCCCAGTATTCTCCTGGAGAAACTGGCTGCTCACAGCTTGGACAGGTGCAGTGTTCACTGGGTAAAAACCCAAAAATTGTCCAGACTGCTAGGCCCAGGGAGTGGTGGTGACTGTAATTACATCCAACTGGCCACCAGTGGTGTTCCCCAGGGCTCAGAGTTGGGGCCAGTCCTGTTTAATATCTTTATTGATGATTGTGCATTGGGATTAAGTGCAGCTCAGATGGGCAGCAGTGCTGATCTGCTGGAGGGGAGGAAGGTAACACAGAGGTCCAGTGAGCCAAGGCCAGTTGGGTGATGTTACTGCTCTCTACAACTGCCCCAAAGCAGGTTGTAATGAGGTGGGGGTTGGTTATTTATTTCAGAAACGAGTGATAGGACATGAGAAAATTGCACCACCTTCCATCAGGGAGGTTTAGATTGGATATTGTGAAGAATTTCTTCAGCAAAAGGGTTGGCAAGCATTGGAACAGACTGCCCAGGAAACTGCTGGAGTCACCATCTCAGGAGGTATTTAAAGGACATGCAGACATAGTGCTAGGGACATGGTTTAGTGGTAAACTTGGAAGTGTTGGAATAATGAATGGACTTTATGACTTTAGAGGTCTTTTCCAACTTAAATAATTCCATGCATTTAGATAGGCGAGGCAGCCGAGATCAGAATCAGGCACATGATTATCCCTACAAAGCAAATGTCATGCAACTATACTTAACTTCCAGCATCATCTGAATCTAGTTTAATAACCAGAAAATAGGCTTTTGACAACAATAGTATTTCAAAATGACAGTGTAATTAAATTTAAGTCAAAGCTATGCAATGATGGACTGTATGTTTATGTGTAACCAGCAAATTATATGCTTTTAAGCATGTCAAAATTTTCAAAAGAATTAACCACTGCAGTAATTCAGTTGAGGAAATGGTGGTAGAAAAAAGACTCCCCCAGGTCATTTTTCAACCAGCTGATATGATGTGATACATACCGTTTGCCTCATACAGTGTTTCCAATTCCTACTTCCCTAAAACGTTATGCATTTTAATACCATTCAAGGACAAACCAATAGTCATGCTTCACTCACTTCTGAGAAGCAAGGGAAGGGACTGTGGGACTGGGATGAATAATGAGACAGGAAGTCAGTCTGTCATCCTACATTACTAGTTCGGGCTCAGTTAAAGCTGATCAGACATTATCATCAGGTTTGCATGAGTAATGACAACAGACAATTAGTGCCCAGTCTACTGTGGTTCCTAACTGGTGGGAAAAGAGAAAAACTGCAGAAACAGCCTTGACTCCATAGAGAGTAAAGAGAACTTTCACAGGACAGGGTGGACCTCAAAACTTTTGTGATCTCCATTTCAAGAGGAACTGATGGTATGACAGTTAACATGTAACCAACATTTGGTGGTTTCAAGGCAGCACCTTTGGAAAGCATGTGGGGCTGTGCTTTGCCTCCCTGCTTCTGCCCCCCTGCCCGTGTTTGCTCATCACATACCAAGGAATTCTCATGCTGATGTCTATTATAGGAGTCTATAGGAGAGCCATCTATTAATTCCCATTTGGTGGGAAAGTGAGGAATATTCTCTTTCCTCTTTATTATTTTCTCAATTGGCAGAACATTTACTTCAATACATAAGCCATCTTTTAATAAAAGAAAAGTCTGTGCTGGTAGAATATACTTTCTTGAAACTGAACAGAGAAAGCTTTAATAACTCAAGTTTAAATACACTAAAGCTAATCAATTCATCCTGCATTCAAATTTCCATTGTACTTCTAAGAAAGCACAAAACAGGTCTGTAAAACATAATTAACGAGAGACTGGTACATACAGCATGTAAAATCAAGACTACAGCTTTTACTTCATTTGTTTTGCAGACTCATTAGAATTTTTTTAATTTAAATGTCTCAAACTGTGTAGCCAAATTTATACGTGAAAGAAACAACAAATTAAATTAAATTAGTCCTTATTTAAGTGGTATTTGAAACAGTATAACACTGATGTTCTTAGTTCCATAATTTCCAAATTAGATTAAAAAAATTATGTCAGCAGTTCAGAAAACAGAAAAATTAATGCAGATTTTTTTAAAATGTACTTCTGTAAACTTGTATACTGAAACTTAACTGGCTGGGAAATCTAGGGAGCATTCAGAGCATCTGCCTCTGTGTCCTACTCTATCCCTGCAAAATAGAGACACAAAAAAACCCAGTGAACTGAATTCCCAACCTGGACAAGCCTGGGTCGGTGTACTGACTGCAGGGCACCCGTGGCGTAGCAAAGGGCTTGTGCTCACCCAGCAGGTCATCCCCAGCCTGGGCACCGTGCCATTCGGATGCAGGTAGGTGCCAGGGTGAGAGAGCAGTGCACTGTCCCCGAGACAGCCCTGGCACTGTCCTGCCTCTCCTGGCAAGCCTCCTCACAGAGCCTGCAGCGCTGCGGTCACTGACCAGGGCTCACAGACAGCCACTCTCTCCTGTTGCTGCCTGTCCCATTACCTGCTTTCCACAGGTGTCTTTCCTCAGACTGCCACAGAAAAGCAGTAAGGGAATTATGTCTGCATTAACATGAGCACTAGCACTGGGTGTAAGTGAAGTTCTTCTATGAGAGGCAAAGCAGAAAGGAGATTTTCTTTACCTCCTCATACATACATGGGCTGTAAGACAGACTAATGGCATACATACTGTCAGTGGTAGTAAGAAACATCAGTGTGAATGCTGTGCTGAGAATTAGAGGATAATAATGGGAAGTTTTGCAACACCCAGTGCTTTTGAATTACAGTCAGAGGTGCATGTGCTGCCACTAATGCCAACAGATTTTCCAAGTCCTATGACAATGATCAAGAAACAATCACAGAGCAGCTGATGTTCTTTCCTGCAACAATTTGTATCCTATTTAAGGATGAAAACGCTCCAGAGTGACTCATGGTGACAACTAGAAGAAACAAAAAAGTTGAAAATATGTTTTCCAACAATACCATTGAGAAGAGGCTGTCCTCCATGTACACTCCTTGACACTACTGCACTGTGAACATCTTCAGGAAATCCAGTCTTGCATGACATATCTTCACAGGTTGCTTTTATCGGTGCCTGAAACACAGGACAAGATATATGTAATACTTGCAACCCACATTCACCAGAGAAACATTCCAGTTGGCACACATTCCACTTTGCTGCTGTCTTGTACAAGCAGAATCTTTGTTTCTGAACGACGGCAATTAGGACCGCGAGGGCAAAGGGTTAATCTTTTTGATAACTGGAATGGAAGGAACAAATCCCACTTGTCTGGTAGGATCTAAATAATACACCATCTTCATTCTTCTGACAACTGAACATTTCCACTAAACCAGACATCTAGACTGAAGGGGAATCACAAAGGGAACAAAAACATTCCTTCCTCTGGAACTAAATGTTGCACAAAACACATAGTCAACTTTTTCACAGCCAGATAACTTGAAAGAGATCACTTCAATCACTGGTGTAAAATACTTTATTTAGAGTGTTTATATGTGAGGCTGCACCAGAACAAGTAAACTAAGACAAATGTTACATTTGCAGTAAGTTAACAGAACTTACATTTGTCTTAGCATTCAAACAGATACCGTATAAAGCCAAATGTTTCCAATGCAATCTCCTATTTCAAAGGGACATTAAGTTAAAAGGAGAGTAGCTCATTAAATTTGCACGATGGAAGAGCTGAGCTACTGAAACTGTTTGTTCTCTCACTTATTAAAAAAAGTTTACCCTAAAATCACATTCTTAAAAGAGCTTTCTAATGCCTTTCTATTAAGAAATATAATACAGCATTTGGAAACTTGTTTGTTCTGTAGTCTTCCATGTTCAGAAGATACTCCTGGTAGCAGAGCTATCTTCCAGGACACTTTGTTGCCTATTTGGAAAAAAAAAAAAAAAAAAACAAAAAAAAACATAACAAAAAACCCAAAACCAAACATTTTCTGTGGCAAAGGACTAAGATTTCTTTCCAGTGGTTTGGTTTTGTCTCATTTTAGTACTGCACAAGACAATAGCCCACCTCACATGTGGCTACATGACCGTACATTGGCAAAACCCCTGTCACACTGTACACAGCAGAGAGGTCAGCTCCCATTCCAGCCTGGGCTGAGACATATCCCAGAAATGGAGACAGCCCTGGCACAACCTCAAACACCTCTACATGCCAAACAAAGGCCGATCCACGTGCATGCCCAGATGTAGGATATGGTCTTGGACAGCACAAGCACCTGTGTGATTATATCATACTTAAATCTGATCAAGGCTTAAATTAGATTTTCCTGTTTGCTTTCCCAGATGGGTTTCCATCAAGCAGACCTACTCAAGGCCATGTAAGCACGTTTGCATACACTTGCAAAAAAAGCCCTACAGGAAAAAAATTTAAAAGGGTGGGAGAAAGAGGAGATGATGATGTTACACCCATTCACCATAGTAACCTCAAGGAAAAACAGTATTAAAGCAGAGGTGGGACAGGAGCACCTCAAATGACAAGGGGTTCCTCAGGGAAAATGAACTAGGCAGCAGGGTAATCTCTCCACTGACAAACATGGCCAAACTCAGCGTGTCAACCCCTGCTTGAACAGTTTTATCACTAATACAAGGAGGCATTTGTAACCCACTGCATTGCATTTACACCAACAGCATTCTAAGGGTGCAGCTCAACACTAGCAAAAACAAACAAACAAAATTTATTAACTCGCAACTTAATGCACTACTATCCAGGTACATGCCCAGTAAGAGAACTTTGTAATTATCAAGTTTCAGATTAACTTAAACTGTTGTGATTTAAGATCTACATGGGTATCTCACTTGTGTACAATTGCTTGTGTAGTTGAACATGTTTATATGGAGACCCTAAAGAGAAAAGGCAAATAAAGCAACAGTTTAGCTGCCACAGGACTATGTTCCCTACAAAACTGGAACCACGATCTGTAGCTATGTGCCAACAGTCTATTTACATATTGAGTTTTTAAGATAAAAAGATGGCAAATAAAAAATAACTAAAATTTCAGACAGCCAGTTTTTTCAGCTTTAGAACTCAAATCACAGGTTAGATAAGGTTTCCATAATTTGAAAGAAAAATAGTATCACTCATTTAAACCACTGCACAACACGTGACTTCAAAGTAATGTGGTGGGAAAGGAAATAGAAGTCTTTCATGGTACCTTTGAAACAAAAAGGTATAGGGTGGGCAGCTGAGGAGATAGCAGGATTTTTAACAAGACTGCACTGATGTGTTTGGGAATCTTTCAGCCTTTCCAGTAATCTATATGTACTAAACAGCTCTTATAAACTGAAACAATGCCCACTGAAACAAAGGCTGGGGAACATGAATAGAGAGCCTTCTTTATTCTTTCATTTGCAGCCATCAATTTTATCCAGAAACAAAAGACTGTACTCTGCTCTCCAAAAACAGCCCTTTGTAAAGATTGTTTCAGAATAAAAACACAAGGGAAAGAAGAATTCAGATTTTCAGCAATTCTTAATCGCCCTGTGTTAAGCATTCTGAATTAAGTAGAAGTTGGAACTTCAGACACACTGGGTCACACCAAGTTCAGCCTAAGAGTACTGCAAGACTTAAACCATTTTAACTCTAAGAAAAGAAGGATGCTGAAATATTTTTATCCCCTTATCTGGGGCAAAAGGCGAAAGCTAGTGAAGATTATGGGACACATTATTATAATTTACAGGATTTTGTGTGATTAGTACAATCCCCAAGACGCTTTCAAATTTAAGATAATATTACTTGTACATTCATCTGCAGAAGGACACTATTTAAAAAACCCCATCTTTTAAGACAGAAGCAATTACCTTAGCTTGTACCCACATAAAACCTACTCAGTGGAGTCACAAAGCTTTGAACAAGCTCAGCACTTGGAAAATTCTCCTCTCAAGTACTAACAGACTTTGCGACAGCAAAATAAAGTTACTTCTAAAAACTATTCTGCTTTCCTCATCCTTTATGACTTGTTTAGACGTTTTTAACTGCTAAGCGAGTGATAAGCATTACCATCTCCAGATGCTAGAGAGATAGTCACACATGGTATCAGATCATGCATATAAACTCAGTACTGTAGATCTCAGATTAAATGTAACAGGAAAACGGCAATTATGAAGCAACATGATGTAAATTAGAAGTCTTCTGTCAAAACTGTTATTCAATCAATTAAAAGAATTCACCATTTTGATATAGTTAGGTAGTTAAGCCTGTAGTTTTGACACCCTGCTCCTCTGTTACTTTAGTTACATCTCTAGATATGAAATCTATGGCTTAATTTCGAAGCTGTGTTCCAGCTCGATTAAAAAAAAAAACCCAAACCAAAAATACTTGTAAACAAGTAACAACTTGTTTACAATCTCAACTCTATAATTCTAAGGGATTTGCATTTACATCCTTTTCTAAATACCACCAGTAAAAAAGTCTTCCAACAATACCGGCCTCAAAGTTTTGACAAGTTTCTAACTGAAACAAGAATTGAGCCAGGCAGAATTTCTTCACTAGTATTGAGAGATCTGGACTCATAACCGATTTCCATTGTTTCTAAAAAGTAGACACATTTAAAATTCCAAATATCTGGGAATATCGATTTAAAGAAATATGTATTTCAAAATGTAATCTCACCACCTCCTCTGCATATGCCATATACCACTGGAGTTCAGTAGTAGCTATCAATCTGAAATATCCAAGTCTCTTCTACTTTGCATCCACTTCTTTGTATCTACATGTACTACAACACAAGATTTCTTAACAGCAATTGTACCAAAATGCACAGCAAGTTGTTTCTGGAAGACTGCTTTCTTTTATAATCACTGTAACTTAGTCCCATAGGAAAAGAAGCCTAGGTAGTAAAATGAGAAACCAAGCCGTACGTACCAAAGAAAATATCGTACTGCGCAGTATAATTGAAGATAGTACAGTTACCAATTGCCAAGACTAGCCAATTCACAGGACATTATTGGGTGAAGTTCAAAACAATGTCTGACATAATTATATGTATGATGAAGCAAGAACGGGGTATTTGAGCTCTTCCTCCTTAATAACCAACATTAATTTACAATTACCACAGTAATATTCAACTTAAGCACAGATCACAGAAACATGTGTGACTCTGTTTAAAGACTGGGCGTTTAATCATTACTTAAAAGCCCGGATGATACCCAATACTAACTTGCAACCTAGGTTGCAACTCTAGAGATTGTTCTGTCCATTTTTAGTTCTGTGTACAGACACTGTCTCACACAATGGGATATGCTGTACGAGGTGGTATTATTTAGTAACGAGCTTCTACTTACTGTCATAAGACATAAGAAAGATACCCTGGATGATAGAAACATCTCAGAAAAGCTTTAGATACCAGAATTCAAAATGTTCATCAACTCTTTCTTAAATCTCTAACTTGCTGCAAACAAAGCTGCCAACAGTTTATACTCTCACAGTACTCAGTACTTCAGCAAATGCAGTCAAGTACAATTTGTTTTCAACCATAGAGTGCAACTAGAGAAAAAGAAAAGTGCCTTTCATTCAGATTGTTCTGGAAGCCAAAAGCTTCCAAAGTGGGTGCCAGGCCACATCCTCCCAGAGGTCATTCAGTTACAGCAGAAAGGGCTTTCGTTACAGCATCTTCACTTCTAATCAGTGCTCTACTTCATGAACCACAAGATTTTAAATCAGAAAATCCAACTTCTTAAACCAACACTTATAGCTCTCAAGCACCTTCCCCTCGTAAGAGACTCTACAACTTTTATTTTACTATCTAGTTTAAAGTAACTTGCCTTAAACCACCAAAAGTTCACAGAATCATACAATGCCTTGAGTTGGAAGGGGCCATGTAAATCCTCTACTTCCACCCTCCCTGCCCATGGGCAGGGACACCTTCCGCTAAACCAGTGGGGCTTTCTTGAAGCCCCATTCAACCTGGCATTGAACACTTCCAGGGATGGGACATCTACAGCTTCTCTGGGCAACTGGTTCCACTGCCTTACCACCCTCCCAGTGAAGAGTAACTAGTCTCAACCTACTGTTTTTCAGTTAGTAGCCATTACTATTTGTCCTATCTCTAAATGCCCATGTAAAATGTCTCCTCTCTCTGGTCATGTCCAGCCTCTCATCCATCAGCACACCAAACCCTGCTCTGCATCTGTTCATCCTCCAGCTTTACAAACCATGTTCACAGAATATCCTGTTAACCCCCAATGAGAGACAATATTCATTTGCTTTATTAAAAATTGAGACAATTATTTAATATACCCACATAGCTCAAGGCCATGATCCAAGTTTGGACCTTCTCCCTCCCACAACTAGGAGAACATCTTCCATAACACATGGTTCTTCAGGTAAGCCACAGCTCAGAGAAGGATATCTTAAAATTTCTGTACACCTAAGTTTTAATAATTGTTTTAATAATAACTTTTTTAAAAATTGGTCCTGTATTTGACCACACATTCTAATTTCTCTACAAGAAATGATCTCTCTCTGATTTGATAATAGCCATTGTATTGCTCATACTGAACATCTCAGCCCATAAAACTGCTGCTATTCCATACAGGAGGATGCTGCTTTTTTCTGACCTTTGGGGAGGCCTTGCAAGGCCTCTTTGGGGGGATCACAAAATTTTAACTATGTCTTCAGCTGCTGGGTGATAATTATATGCTAATTATAAGGAATGGGAGAGTCCCTAGAGGAGTCTGTTGGTAAAAATATATTTTTTAAATATGTCAAGGAGTGCCTAGAGGAGAGGATAAACGTGCCTTTTGGAAACATGGTATTTAATTAAATATACGAACACTGACTAAAACCAAATACTTTAAGTGAAATGCTGAAAAGATTTGGCAGCAAATTACCTTCCATCTTGGAAGCTGCTGATACTGTATCTGTTTTCATAAGCCATTTAAAAATAGAAAGCCTAATTTCCCTTCTTTATTCAGACAGAGCTCCAATGATCTTTTAACAAGAAGTGCAGGATCAAATCAAATGATGAATCACGCACGCTTGGATTTATATACCTCTCAAGGTGAACAGCACCATGGTCCAACACCGAGGTGAAAAAGGTCCCTCTCAGCTCACTCACAAACTAGAAATGCACTTGAGGAAAATACAGACCTCCTTTAAACTCATCCTATGATAATGTATGTTCCTTTCCTCTCAGGAATCACCGCAGTGTATGCCGCTGTCGGCCAATGAGCCAGTCTCAGCTCAGTCGTAGGTCACAAGTGCTTTACCACTGCTCCTGCAAAGGATGTTAAGTATTCTTTTTGCCTTCATTACTCTCCACCCAAAGTTTGGACAATGCTCTCAGGCACTCAGTGAGACTCTTGGGGACGGTGCTGTGCATGGCCAGGAGCTGGATGCAATGATCCTTGTGGGATCATCAGTTTATTCCGTGATCTGTCTCACTGAACCTTAGACACGACTGGTACCTCTGGGTTACTGGAAGCACACATGCTACTCCGTAAGGCCACTATGGGTTCCTCCTGCCCTTTATAACAAAAATTAAAAAAAAAAATTCCAGGGAACATTAGAGATTGCACAGCCTTTGGGAATGGACTTGTGCTTTGTGTGTGTACATTGCTCAAGGTAAGTTACCCTCTCATCCTAATGGGAGTGCAGGTAACTACTGAAACTATTCCAAACTTTCTGAACTTTCCTGTTAACCTAAAAAGCACTTACAAAACCAATGAGAAACAGAAAGAGAGTTTAACTGGTAAACTATTCTGTTAAGCAGGAAAAGCCATTCAAAAAATCCTGTTCATTACCACATGACAAGTCCCTTACACAATACTGTCTGTATTGAGTAAAAATAACTCTACTCACAGCTTCCTCAAGCTATTTTTAAATATAAACATGCAATTCTGTCACAACTAAATTGTCTCATGTGTTAATGCTCAGTTATTAAAAGAAGTAATAAATTACATTACTGATATAAAAGCATCAATGAAACCAAGTAAGATAGAACATGACAGGGTTCTTCCAATGACGTTTCTGGGAGGTCCTCCAACTTCTAGAAACAGAAGGGAAAATAACAGATAAGAATTTTTTGAATTACACACTCTTGACTAGCTGTAGTTCAAAAATATGGTAATTTTGGGCAATACTTTAAAAGCTGGTATCATGAAACTATACATTCATCTTTCCAGCACACTGAGCTGTATGCCTAGGTAGCAGTACTGCTCAGTAAGAGAGAGAGCAGTAAAAGGCTCTCTAGAAAACACATTTATTGAAACTACATAGATTGACAACATGAGAATATATGCCTTCTTATATGTAAGCAGAACATGCATTTCTGAGCTTGCTACAATATCTGCCCAGATAATTTTGTGTATGAAAAAAATTTTGATTGCCTGTTCTGTCAACCAATGACTTAAATTCAAAAAACTCGCTGAATTACACAACCTTATCTGTCCTATAATAGAGGTAAAAAGGAATTTTTTAAAAAGTATTTTAACAAAATATATCTAAGTAATATATTCAGTTTAATATCCAAAGAAACTCAGCTCTGCAATTATCTGAATTTTGAGGATATGTCAGTGGTATCACTATCACCTACACCAGACAGACAAGAATTGGAGAGCTCTCTGCTGCAATACCCTGCCACATTTAACTTTTCCAATGGAGTCTTTGAAGACAAAACAAAACCAGAACACAATGATCTACATCCAAAAAGGCTGAGGTGTATCACATAACTACCCTGGTCAGGGTCCTATGAATGTGCTATAAAATGCATTCAATTTACTACATTCAGTGTACTTTGAAAGGAGTTAATGGTGTTGGAATCTGTTAATGGAGACGTTTACCAGAGACACCATAAAACACGTGCATATACACATAAAATCTAAGACAGATATACTGTGAGAGACAGAAGATTTACCAACAATAGGGGATCTTGCTTGTTCGTGCACAAAACAGTGTTAATATTCCTCACCCCAATTCTGCTAGAGACTACTGCTGCTGGGGGTAATTACCAGAGAGGTAGAGCTGGCAAGAAATGCCATTGCCAGATTCTTGGCTGAGGCAGCTTAACAGGAATGTCATTTAGGGTAGTAGCTTTATCACCTGGATACATTCGCTAAGACCTGGAATAAGACCAAAATTGCCTGCAGAGGGTAATAACTTACGTCCTCTGTCATCATAATTCAAATTCAAACCAGTCACCTAAGCTCAAAAGGCTCCAAAACTGCTTTATTGTTTACTTGCTTTTGACTGAGAAACAGAAAACATCCAGGTAGTGATCCAATCAACCTCTATTTAAAAATAAATATTCCCTTTTTGAGCACTTTATTTCTAATTTGTGTTCCAGTTTATTTCTAATAGTAGTTTCATTCCCATAAACTCATACTAGCTTTCCCATTCCTTCGTTGGATTGGAATTGTTTTAGCCAGAAAAACAAGACTCCTTTCATCCTCTCTTCTGTCATGATTTTTTTCATGTAATACTCCCAAACTCATACTGATACGCTAACCAGCAAAACAGAGTGCCGTTTTCATTCCCTTCTTTCTTATGCAGGTTACACACTGCCAAAACTCTACAGCTGTATTTCCTGTAGATAAACATCCACAGATCTGCCCTTAAAATCTGGCTCCAGTTACAATCTGTCAAGTAATTCCACAATTACAGCTTTTCTACACCAGTAACGAATAACAAACGGATTATTAACTCTAGAAAATAAAAGTAGATAGGTGCTGTGTTGCAGAGAGGAAAAACTGAGTGAAAAGGTTCAACATTTCAGAAGAACACGACACAAATAACCTCCTACAAACCAAAAGTAGTAGGTATGAGGACGGGGTAAAAAGTTAGCACTGCACCTAGCTGGTGAAGGTTCTTGCAGTATGCATGATGGAAGAAGGGGGGAGGAAGAAAGAGCTCTTAAAATGAAAGCGTTGTACACATACAGGTCTATAAATCTGATTTCATACACAAGTTCCAATTTTGTTACACACTATTAAAAATCAGCCCTAACCTGATTTAATGGATACCCAAACAAAGGGGAAATTGGATTCTCCAACCATAACGTGCCATTGACACTGAGTGATACATAAAAGCAACACGGCTAGTTCCTCTCCTTAATTCATAGCCTGTGCTTCAATTTCAAACCTGCCTTGGGTAGGGGGAAAAAAAAATGGAATAAAAGCTTACTGCAGATTTTGTGCTTTAAAGATTTATTGAGATAGGAAGACTAAACAGAACTGAAAGCACATACAGTAAACAGCACATAAGGACTTAAAGAAACCACACGAAAAAACCAACAAAACAACAGTCGGTAAGTGGCACACACAAGTTTCTGAACAGGGTGTCTGCTATCACATGCAGCCGCTCATGCTCAGCCGGACACTCCCGTGTCACGCCAGCCACCCTGCCTCGCCTCCTCCTAGGACTCAAAGGAAAATCCCCGGCTGCCGTGGAGCAGCGTTTCAGCACCTCGCTCGCCTGGTGCAAGTCATCAGCCCCTGAGAGCGCCTCAGAAACTGCGTGAAGGACTCAACTGCCCGGGGACCCCGCGAGGGAACGGGAGTGTCAGAAAAACGGAGAAGCGGAGAGGAGACGAGAGGCCGGGCGGGCTCCTCCCGCGCCCGGTGCGGCGGAGGCAGCGGGGCCGCACCATGGACAGTGGCTGCGCCCGCCGCCTCCCCCTGCCCTGCGCCAGCCGCTGCGGGCGCGGCGGGAGGGCGCCCTGCCCGCTCCGGCACCCCGGCCCCGCCGCCGGCCTCGCCTCAACCCGCTCCCCCGGCCCGACAGAAATGCCCCAATCGCAAATACCATTAAGAGGCGATGATCTGCGCCATCTGTCCCTCGGACTTACCGCCCTCTCCACCCCCGGCGCCGCGCCGGATACGAGCTCAGCGAGCACAAAGCGAACGGGGAACCCACCGGGTGCGCCGGCTCCGCTCCGGCTCCGAACACCCCTCGCCGCCGGAGGGGAGCCCAACCACCACCCCGCGGGCACTGCCCCTGCTGCCCCAACGGGATCCATTTTGTCGTCTCCTCGTCCTCCCCACATCCTCCTGGTCACTCCAATCTCACCCCAGACCTCCACTTTCTGCACCCCACGGAGAGCACACCGCAGCTAGCGGTGCCTGGCGCTGCCCCGCGACCACCTGCCCGGGACCCCGTCACTCGCCCGCCCGGAGCGCCCCGGCGAGGCCGCCGGGGGGAGGCAGCAGCAGGACTTTCATAATAATAAATTACACACTTCGGGGCCCGAGCCCGTCCCAGTGGAAATTCCCGTTAGCGGCAGGGGGTGGGGAAGCCCAGCGCCCAGGCGGAGGCTGATTAAATTCTTCCCGGGGAAGGGATTAGCGGCCGAGGGAGCTGGGGGTAGCCAAGGCGCGGGGCTGCTCTCTGCCCCGCACCTCTCTGGCACCCCAGCCCGCCTTTCATCGCGCGGGGCGGAGGGAAGAATGTTCGCTCCGTCCCCCACCCCGGTAGTTTGTCCTCCGCGCCCGCGGCGGGGCCGAGCTCCCGTGCTCCTGCCAGGCGCGCGGGTACCGGCCAGCCCCCCCCGCCACGTCCCGCGGCACCTGCTCTCCCGGCAATGAGGGGGGTTCGGTGCCCCCACCACCTCTCGCGTCTCGGGACCACCCTCTCCCTCTCAGCCAGCCCGGGGCAGGAGTTCCCCCTCTCTCTCTCTCTCTCTCTCCCCCCGTGGCGCGGAGCCCGGTGGCGGGGCTGCCCCGAGCAGGTGGCTCTGCACGAGCAGCCAGGAGCCACTCCGGGGCACCCCGGCAGCGGAGCCGCTTTCTCCGACCCCCTCCCCGAGACCCCCA
>WAAE01003810.1:0-44360 GCA_013400495.1 Nicator chloris | reverse complement strand
CCCACCTTGCCCCCCGGCTCTCCCGCCTTCCCCGGGCATCGCCGCCCGCAGGGGAACAAAGAGCCGCAGCCCGGCCCGCTCCCCGCCGGCGGTGCTTACCTGCTGCAGGGCCGCCAGCAGCATCAGCGCCAGCGGCGGCAGGATCCGCGGCGGCGCTCCCGCTACCCGGCACATGGAGGCGAGGAGGGGCGGCGGCAGGGCGGCCCCCAGCAGTTCCGGAGCGCGGCTGGAGCCCGCGGAGCGGGGCGAGGGGAGCAGCGGGGAGGGTCGGGCAGCGGCAGCTGCCGGGAGCTGCGGTCGGCGTCTGCCCCCGCCTGCCGGAGCCGGCTGCCGCTCTAGCTCATGGGCAGCGATGCAGCGGAGGGAGAGCAGGGGGCGGAGGATGGGTGAAACTCAGCTCTGGGTCAGCCTGCTTGTCTCTCTGCTGAGCCCCCTCCGCGGTGCAGAGGGTGGGCAGGGAAGAGGAGGAGGAGGATGGGCGAACAAAAGGCTGGGAGATAAGAAAGAAGTAGTCGCTGCTGCGAGGCCGGTGCGGCGGCGGCTTCCCTCGGCTGGCAGCCTTCCCCACGCCTGGATCGTGCCCGCCTCGCTCCTCCCGCCGGTGCCCCCCAGCGAGCTTGGGCAGGCGGCTCCTCTCAGCGCCTCAGCCCAGGCACGCCAGCACCGCCGCTTCGCCGGCCCCAGCCCTGCTGCATGCTCGCCCCGCACTTTCTCTCTCCCTCTTTCTTCTCCTCCCTCCACCCCTCCCCCTGCAGGCAAAGCCCTCCGCCGAAGCACAATGATAACAATACCCCAGCAGCCTCTGCCTGCCGTGCGCCTGTCTACGCGCTCGCCCGGTGCCTGCCTGCCTGTCTGCTGCTGGCAGCTCCCTCTCCGCCTCCCGTCGCTCCCTGCCGGCCGCACGGCCAATGGGAACCGCACGGCACAGTGAGCGCCGGGGAAATTCGCCGCTGTGCCTGCCAGTAGTGCTGCCCCTCCTCGGTCCCCGGAGAGCGGGCGCTGGGGGCAGCGGGACAGGCGCCAGCGCCCGTTGACCCTGCAACGCCAACAGCTAAAGTGTGGTGGAACGAAATAAATTCCAACCCACACGCTTGGTGTACCGCAATGGTTTGGGGGGCGAGAACTTTCTGGGGAAGGAAGGACTCGTCCCCGCCGTGCTCGGTAGGGGACAGTCGGTGCAGCGAGAAGCTGCGGGGGCGCCGCTGGTGCCCAGCCCGGGGGCCGTGGGACGACCCTGCCCGCCGCCGCCCGGTGCTGGCGGATCGGCAAGTTCCGCTCAGCTGTTACTGCTTAGCTTTCCTCTTTCTTTCTTTTTTTTTTTAATTTTTTTTTTTAATTTTTTTTTTTTCCCCTTTTAGCCACCTTCCGTCCCCCTCATTCCGTATTTCTTTGTCTAAACTACCTGCTGAATTTTATTAGCAAATGTTTTCAAAAGCTTGGCTGGGTCCGCAGTCCGTGGGTCCAAAAATGTCAGCGTGCGGAGCGGAGCTGGGGAGTGCTGCTGAGCGAACAGTTACAGAAGCGAGTCCCAAGTGCTGGGTCATTTGCGGAGCTGGCACGGATTTTCGCTCTCCCACAATCGGCAAAGTTGTTTTGTGTCTATGCATCAGAGCTTTTCATCCTGGGACATAGTGAGGGGAGGATTCGTAGGCATTGGCCCCTACGTAGTCTCGTGTTCATTCAAAATGGTGCATTATTTATTTTAAAGCATCTTTACACCTGAACTTGCAAGAAAATTACTCTTCCCAAACCCCCCTCCCCTTTAGAAAATAATGCAAACCGTCATGCTCAATGTTTTGAAAGGAAACAGCGGATTTGCCTTTATATTTTTTTTGTCGGGGAAAGGCGGGGTAAGTACGTGCTTTTACGATGCTGGTTTCATGAGCCTGGGAATTGAAAATAGCGGTCACCCGTGAGCTGCGGTGCAGCTGCGCACCCGAGGCACGGCGGAGGGAGAGAAGGCCGCGGAGCCGCGGGGGGGATGCGCGCCCGCCTGTGCCCGCAGCCCGAGCCGCAGCCGCGCCGCCCGCCGCCTCCGCGGGGCAGAGCAGAGCCCGGGCACCGGGCGAGCCAGACACCACCTGCAAGCCTTAAACGCCACATGAGCCTCCGCCGAGCAGAGGCGGCCTCAACTAGCAAAGCAGCACCCCGCCACCCCCCTCCCTTCCCGCGCCCTCTTTCAAATTGTAGTCCGCGCAATTGTACTCCGTGCAATTGTAGCGATCCCAAGAGTTGTGAAGAACAGTGGGAGAAGGGAACTGCGGCTGGTCACGAGTTTCTGGATTAAAATTTAGCCAAAGACTGAGGGAAAGTAAGCAAGAAGGGCACAGCTGATGTTTATATCCTGTTACAAGGACGAGTTTCCCGGTTTTGCACCTGACGGAGCATGTGTTCGGTCTTTTTAGCAATTCTAAAAAGAAATGCTTGGATTTGCTTATGAAACAGTAATTTTCCCTGAGTAACAGATTCCTGTTTGTATTTTCTGATAGGTAGGCAAAATATTAGCATTTGCTAGTGGCCGTATTTGAGCATTTATTCACTTTTACAAGTGTTTTACAGAATGCAAAGCTCACATTATAAACTACTCCATAAACCAGCTGTCCGATGAGAATAATTACCTGTCACCTAAATGAGCCTGGCTCTTCACATCCTTCAACCCATCCATCCCTAAAGGCCTGAAAAGCTAAAGGCTCTGCAGCATATCTGGAAAGTTACTAGACCTGAGCTCTGGCTGATGCTTCTTATGGTTCTACTGCTGCCTTTAAATTTATTTGGCAGGATTAGTAACACTGGCAGAAAAATTGCTCTCACCAACATCATTTTACTGAATCTTTTAGCCTTGAACAAGTTTGAGTCAAGCAGTGGGCTTTCCTCATTTACTTAAAACCAAAAGTTTCCTCTGGCTCATAGTTCCCTACTTCTGGGTATTGTGATAAAAAGATAAGAGATCAGGGGTGGGTAATAACTTTTGAGGTGTAATCTCTGCACCACATCTCTTTATGGTGAGAGGCATTTGTTTGGGAGAGCAGAGCAGAAACTTGTATGTTGCTTCCAAACACAAATGACTCCTCAGGGAATCTTTAATCTGTAGCGTAAACCCAAGAGAACACCTTTTTTATTTTTTTTCCCCCACAGAAATAATCTATCATTAAGTAGGCATAGCTGGAAATTTAGAGTTAGTACTGCTGCTGGGATGAGATCGTCAACGTTTTTCATGTATATCATGCAAAAGCCAGCAAGCTGGCAATTTCTGGCCAAGATTCAAACAAGTGATTTAGAACTCAAAGGGTTGATCTCCTAATTCAGCCTCAGATTGCTTTTATGACTGTGTTTTAACTAGTATGAAAATAGTGGACAAAAGTTAATGTTCAAGCTAGGAGATCTCAAGGGCTTCCAGAAAAACCTTGTTAAAATTCCATGATTGAGTTGAAGAGAGGATTAGGGTAATTCCCATGTTAGTCGTGGAGTTGAGTCTCTCTTTCAACTTGTCCAAATTAATTTTCATTCCTAAGGTTCATAAAAATTCTGTAAAAAAAAAAAGAATACTTCCAATTTGGAACATTCTAGATTGCTCATGGCTTCAAATATTTTGGAAAAGGACATCCTTTCCCTTGTGGGTCTATTCTTACATTTAATCTGCCAGGTACTGCCACTACTATTCCTCTCCTCAATTCAAATTGTGCAAATTAAGTACTTTACTGAGGGTTTAAGCCCTTATCTGACATTTATGCATGTGATTTTAGCCGGTTAAGTTGCACTGCACACATGCATACCCCTGCTCCCATGTCTAAGGATTTACAAGATGGAAGCGTAGATGCATTGAGCAAAAGTACTAAGGGCATATTAGTTTTCCCCAGTTTTCTTGTATTCTTAATGACATATGAAGAGATACTTTTATTTGTTTAAAAAAAACCCAAAACCAAATCACACAATTAATGGGTCTGAGGGCATCCAATGCTTATTAATGAGTTTTATCACAATAGTCATAAAAACAGTGAGTGTTTTTTTTACTATGACACAAAGGCTGAACACACCATCAGCTAATCCAGATAAATTCTCCTAAAAGAAAAGAAAGAAGTACTAACAAAAACAAAAATCCAAGTTTTTAAAACAATGGTTTTTAACTTGGATTCTGTTGCCATCCTAAGACTGCAGATTTATTTTGAGTAGTCTGTGACAGGCAATGGGGAAAAAGCATATTTGTATATTCTGTGTAGCAACTTCACACATGTGAAATTCCTAAGGGGGGGGGATTTTTCTGAATAGTAAGATTGTTAGTTGTTGGCACCACATGAAAATGATTTATTGCTTTAGGAAATAAATAGTCATGTATTGCCAAGAAGAATGCAGTTTTATGTAGATAGCATCAAGTGGGTAAGAAAAACTGAGTGGCACAGATACTAAAACAGCTTAAATATTTTAAAAATTAGAATAATTTAGATTTTATTGTTAATGCTGCTGTCTTTCTCTAGCATCAGTAAAATAAGTATGACACTGAATTATTTGGTCTTAGTGTTTGGTTTTTTAATATGCTTTTCATATTGATCACTTATGTGAACTAAAACCCTGATAAGTTCTAATTGTCATTTTATTTAAGGACATGTTCTCAAAAAGAGGGGGGGAAAGGTGATCTTAGTAGTAAGTAAGTAATATTTATTTGACTGTATCTTGTAATTTCTTACAGAACTTGGAACAGTTTATCCTGGTGGGCTTTTCTGGCCCTATCATTAGTTAAGATGCATAGCTGTACATGTTTTTCCAGTTTTTTCTTACATCAAAGCAATGAAAGACATGGAAAGGTAACTACAGCTGCAGCATTAGTGCTCTGTTATGCTCACATTTGAAAATCAGCTGGATTAGGATAGAAGAATATAGCATAAAGCAGATCTGTTTCTGGTTTAGCAAGCCTTGGCAGCATTAATTGCTTTTTATTGAGATATATATATGTGTGTGTGTGTGTGTATACACGTACACACACACACACACACACATATATATATATGATTTGTATAAAAGGATTTTATTTTCCATTTTCTGGTAGCGAAATTGTATCTGTCACCATAGTTATATTTCTGTTAATTGCTAATGAATTTTGTAAAGGATTTCTCTACAGAGAAGAAGCTGAGCATATGTAATCCGGATGTGATACAATATATTTGCATATTGTGTAATTGGCTTCATGTTTATACCCTTAGTGTGAAGATCTGGGATCAACATATTCAAGCTGATTGCTTATGTTTCATTCTTCCAGGAATCTCATTCAGCATGGCTGCCCACTGCCTTCAAGCTCTTTGGCATGGAGAGTTTCTATTGAAAATCAAGATAGAGACCTCTGATCAGCATAGCATCTCTATTCAGTGGGATATCCTAAAAAACCCCAATCTTTTCCAGAGTAAGGCTTTAATCATATGGTGTGAGAAAGGATGATCGACTTGTAACTGATGATCGACTGAAAGGATGATGACTTCTAACAAGGGCCTATGATGATTTCTAATCTCCACAACAGAAAAATTTAGAGTTTCACAGAGCTGCTTCATATTGATTAGGCCAGTAGGAAGAGGTGGACTTGCTTCTTAAAAAGCTAGCTTCAGTGAATACTTCTTTTTATTATTTGTGATTTGAAGTATTTCCTTTTTCTTGATTGTCTTTCCAATGATATCAAGTAATAATTTTCTTGTCTTGGGATCAGAAGTCTCAACTTTTTTCTGATTTATGCAGTCTGCAGAGTCCCAGACTCCCTCTTAAGCCATAACCAGAATTCACTGGTGTGAATGAAGCTGTTGACTTCTCTGAAGAGGTACGTATACAATACCCACGAAAAAGAAAATATATAATTTCCAAAAGATAAAAAAAGATTTCTTACTATTCCTGCCTTTGTGCTAATAAAAACTAAGAAACTGTAACCCTAGTTGTTTGTAGTAAACCAGCATAGACAAATAATAATTTAATGACATTTCAATAATTTGCTTTAATAAAATTGTAAGATCTGTCACGTGGATTGTCGCTTTCATTATTAAATAGAGTTTTTAACACCTATATTTAAATATGCCTAATATTTTCTATCACCAAATCTTATTTTCATTTACTGTAGTATTTCCTTTATTTTAGTTAATAAGTTTTAATTCTCTGTTTCAAGCCAAGTGCTTTTTAAAAACTTTAGAAAAATTCTTTGTCCTTTTAGAAGAATGAGGTCAGGGAAAATATGTAATTTTACTTTTGTTGGAAAGTTCTTGTTGCCACCTCAGGTATTTTACTCCCAGCTCTGAAGCAGAGAGCTTAACTTTGGGAGGAGCCCAAAGGCTGTTAAGGCTGTACCTTTTTCAATTGCTGTTAAAGTTGGCCAAAATCTGGCATTTTTACAGGTCTGAAAATTATGTTGTTATAGTTCAGAAGAGTTTCACAGCCATATCCCCTGACATATCCATCTGCACCCAATATACCTCCTATTCCCCCAACAACTGCTGTTTTGCAAAAATTTTGCAAACAAGCCATCTTCATAGAACAAGTCAGTGTCCCTTATTTTGAGAATGGACGAGATGCTCTGGAATTTCCTATACTTCCTGTTGGATTAAGCACTGGAGAGATGGTAGGGGCTGTCTGTATTCATGAGTTTGTTGCTGCCCTTTCAGGCAATGTTCTCAAAAATTGCGGAAGGATTCAGGAAATTTAGAACAGTTAGAAAGTTAGGGAATTGTGGATTCAACCATCTGAAAAATTGTTTTTATCAACAATAGTAGCTCTCTTATTAAGAGCATTTACGATTTGCCTGCAAAAATTCAGTCCAAGTTAAAATTAGACACGCAGTGAAGTAGCCATGGAGAAATATTTTACATATTTGCAGAGAAATCTGATGATTTAAAAAAAATCCTCCTACTTTTTGAATAATTTTTACATTAGTAGGACTCAAAAATGGCTTTTATCTTTAAAATGAAATTTTGCAGATCTTCTATATATTTTGCAGCAACGCAAGCCTAAATCATCCTCAAATGCTATCTGAATTTACATGACTGGATCATTAGCCTGAAATTTAGGAGGTCTCTGAAGATTTGTTCATAGGGGAAGAGTATTCTCCCTTGGTTGCATTAGACCCCTGGCATCCTGGAGACTTGGGGTTTTGTCCTCACAGTGCCAGGTATGTCCTGTGAAAAGTCTGCAGGCACAGTTGTGTCTGCAACTTCAAACAAAACAAAACCTAAAAAAACTCTAAAACAAGACAAAAAAAGGGGCTTTTTCCTGTGGCACCGTGGTTTGCTACTGTTAACAGCTGCCCACCTTGTCTCTTCCCAAGAGGTCTCCATCCTCAGAGCTGAGGGGAACATGTGCTTGTACCCCTCTTCACCAGCTCGTTGGTGCAGATGCTTCAGCAGCAGCATGAACTGAACAGCTGAGCGGTGCCCCCAGGTAGCTGCCAGCCAGTGGGTTAGAAAATGGCATGGTGACTCTGAGGCCAGGGAGCAGGAGGGTTGTTTGGATGAAGGTGTTAACAACTGTCATGGCACGATGAGATAGGGCTCCTTTGTCAAAGCACCAAATCTGCATTCTTCCTGCTTATAAACACCCCTCTGCTGCTTCTCACCTCAGGATCAATGGGAGTTCCTGAGGGCTTGTCATATTTGAAAGTTGGTCCATTTTTTTCCCAGGGTCTTAAAAAAGTATTTAGGAGTTAAAATTAAGGATTTTTAATTTTTTTTTTCCAACTCTAGCCCTAATTTATTTTCTGTTGTAAAGATCACAATTCAGTACATGTGTAGATTCTGAAAACAACTAACGAGCTAATCAAAAAAATCTATGACTTTAGTCATGATTTAATTCTTTGGCTTTAAAATAAAATCTCTTATCAGCTGCTAATGGATCACATTCATTGTTTTTTTATATTTTCTGAATTCAGAAGGGGCCATTTTAATAATTTATTTTGACTTCATCAAAGCACAGGCTTAAAAATATCACCTAGTAGTTTTCCTACAAAGGCCAAGAACTTGTGGAGAGCAAGGGGATGTTTTTGAGGCAGACATAGCAGCTTGACTTAGAGTGACAGAATCCAGCGCAAGTCTTGCTAGTTATATTTTCCTAGTGAAATGCGGTTCTTCTGTGAGAAGTCTTACTTCACAAGTCAGGGACAGACACTTTTTGCACCTAGGCCTTTCTTTGAACCACTGTGGAGAGGGTGCAGTGTGAGCTGCTGCTACAACCTCGTCTGTTCACAGTTCCTGAGCTGCAGGCAACAGCAGGGAGCTCAGCATGGACTTAACACCCAAGTGTTCGCTTTGATTTGCAGAAGGATTTTGCGTCCAGCGCTGAGCTTTGTGCTGCTGCAGTGGTACCTATGTTGCACCATGGCTATTGCATAGCCAAGGATAGTTTTTGGAGAAAAACAAGTACTGAAAATGCCTCACAGGATTTGTAGTCAGGCATTCTTTATGCACGCTTGCGATTTGCCTTAAAATTGTTACTTTGGAAATGTTCTGTTTCCTGGATTAAATGAAGAAAAGTATAGGCTGTCTTTTGACATAATATTATTTCAAACATTACTTAAGAAGTTGCTGCCTAAACTAGACATTTATTCTTTTCTGCAAAAAATTCCGATTTTCATTGAAAAATTGCTGGTATTAGAAAGTCTAATGTTGCCTTTACTATGGTTACCCTTCTCTTTAAAAATGCTGAAGATTAATATCATAGAATCATAAAATGGTTTAGGTTGGAAGGGACCTTAAAGGTCTTCTAGTTTCAACAACCTTGCAGTGGTCAGGGACACCTTTCACTAGACCAGATTGCTCACAGCTCCATCTAACCTGGCCTTAAACTCTTCCAGGGAAGTAACGAGTAAGCTACGTTTATCTAATTTCTAGGCATTCACTCTTGTTACTTTTTTCAGCACTGAAAGAGTTAACTTTTTCATGTGTCTTTTCACTGTATTGGAACAGACCAGTCACCTTTGATAAGATGAAGCTTTTCCTCATTAAGCTAACTAAATCAAAGTCCGAGTATTTCATTAAATACATAGTTCCCAATAATTTAATAAATGTTCCAGTTCTTCCCTGACCCTCTAATTTTTAACATGCTTCTTGAAATATTGGTACTAGAACTGCATGCTGTATTTTGCCACCAGCTGTAGTAATTTGAAAAACAGAAGTAATGCATGTACCAGACTCCTACTCAGTGCTCCCATGTAAGCAGATACAGTGATAATATTAACCCTTGCTTTGGTTACCGGATGGCCCCTCATCAGAACCAGTTTCCCGGAATAATATCCTTTGCTCAGAAACACACCCTTCAGTGTTTGCTCTCGGGCCAGAAGAACCCTCATTTTCCTTTGCACCAAGGCTTTTGTAAATACATTCTTTGCAGTTCCACTCCTGGCAGTCTTCCACTTCCATCCCACGCTCATCACTTTATATCTCTCCGTATTCTCTCCTGACACTGATTTGGAGTCATCGTGACCAGATTGCCTTTGCAAATAAATATCCTTGGGAAGCTAGGAGTGCTGATAAATAATATTGAGTTTCCATATCCTTTAAAGCAGCCATGTCCCCTTTGATTCTGCTTGAACATATCTTAACTTCTGAAGAGAAGAATGTGTAATCCAACATGGAGATGAGTCAGTAAATTGTAAACACATACAAGGCATTCAGAACTAGTGACAAAATCCCTCCAAATATGGGTCCTTGTGTCAATGGCTCGGAAATGGCAACAAAAGGACTGAAGGATGAGAAGAACAGAAGAGAAATGATGATGATGAATGTACCACAGTTGTGAGGAGTCTGGATCTTAGTTGTGTCAAACCAAAGAATTATGTAGTGTTTAGTTATCCATCAAAACCACAATTAATATGATCCTTGGCCTTAACTTTGCATTCTATGCACTAAATTATAGGTCTTGGGTTGGCTTGGGGATTTGTTTGTGCATTACTTTGCCTCATACCTGTTCCTTCCCGGTGCTGTTACTTCCCTAAAGTCAGGGCACTGTGTAAATACCATAAACTTCAGCCTGGACTGGAGCATCATATAACTTTTGGAAATGGTTAATTCTTTGAGTGGCTTTTTTGCACTTTCCATACACGTCATGACTAAGCACCTCTAATCACAGTGCTGGCTCTTCTCGAGGAATGCAAGGGAAACAACAGCCTGGCAATACTTTTGCTGCTGGAGACAGTATTTTAATAGAATCACAGAATTGTTTAGGTCTGACTGAGGAGTCACTCAGTCCTGATAAAGATATTAAACAGGACTGGCCCCAGCTCTGAGTCCAACTGCCAGCTGGATGTAACCCCATTCCCTGCCACTCCCCAGACCTGGCCATCCAGTTTTGGGTTTTTTTTACCCATTGAACACTTCACCCCTCCAAGCTGTGAGCAGCCAGTTTCTCCAGGAGAATACAGTGGTAATCAGTGTTAGAGGCTTTTCTAAAGTCAAACTAGACAACACCTAGAGCTTTCCACTCATCCTGTCATAACAGGAGATCAGGTAGTCAAGCAGCATCTGCCTTTCATGAACTCAGGCTGGCTGGGCCTGATCTCCTGTTTGTCCTGTAGGTGCTGCACTCAAGGTGATCTGCTCCATAACATAAACAGCCAAAATCACGTTACAGAGAAAATTCAGACACGTTGTAGGACATTGAAAACTGCTTTGCCTTAAACAGCTATTGCAAAATGCTATTAATTTTACAGTGTTTTTGATAATTATTTCCAGGTATAATAAAAAAGAACTGAAAACTAAGGTCAAAGACTCCAAGGAAGAAAAACTCTCCTGTGCTTGTTCAGATATTTGGTATTTCCCTTTACTCTTCCAGCAGCTGGAATGCATCTATGGTTGAGAGCAAGATGAGGAAAAGATCATGATAAAGGGCACCCTTGTTCATATTTCCAGTTTATCCATTGTCTGTTTTGACTAAGATCCTTCTGTATCTCAGGAAAGTCTTGTCTCTGGGTAACATCCTCAAAAGTAAAAACACCTTTAAGGCTAGTAGCAACCCTCAAATTGAGGGCTGTTTTTTAGTTAGTTAGTTAGTTAGTTAGTTAGTCTGTTTGTTTGTTTGTTTGTTTTGCCTAGCCCCCAGTCTAACTCATTCCTGGTTGAACAACCAGCTGCTGTCACAGAAGCTTTAGGAAGAAGAAAATAATTTCAGTCATAGTTCAGCCTCTCAAGGGATGTCAAACAAAAGGCTAAGGTAGAAGGATAGCTGGGAATGGCTCCCCAAAAACTGTGGGGCAGGTGGGAAAGGGGAAAAGGATTGTTTTATGTTGTTGGCACTGCTATTATGGAGAGGGGTCTCCAAGTTCCTGGGGTGTTTTTGTCATGCTGCTGCTTGCATAAAGGGCGTACCTTTTCTCCACTGAGAAGCAGACATCTCTATAGGGAAAGAAAGAAGAAAAGATCTGTTTCGGGGATTATTGTATTTGCTCTTAGAGAGCCATAAAGAGACAACTGAGAAGCAAATAGCTTCTTATGCTAGGACCAAGGGATCAAACTGCATAAAAAGAGTCAGGAAGGGGTCAAAATAAAGAAAATGAGTGGAAAAATGATGCCAGTGGAAATCTCCACCAAAAAGCTGGGCAGCATGGCCCCAAGCTTTGCTGCTGTCACTGTGGGGAGCACCTTTTCAAGCATTGGCCATCGGACCTTCCCGCAGCAATCAGTTAATCTTTCTTTCCTTCCTTCTGAATAAAACAGTCCTTTCCACACATGCTTGGGGAAAAATCAGCATATTTGACCATAAGTGGGCCAAAAGCATTTTCCAATTTTTAACTTATCAAAATTAAGCCAAACTATTATTTTTGCTGTCTGTGGAACACAGAGAAAGCACCATATGCTGGGGAACTGAAAATAAATCAGATATTCCCTAGTGAGGTGTGGATTCTCAGCAATATTAATATCTAGATTATCCAGAGAACATATTTTCCTTTGAACACTGTTGAAAATGAACCCCAGTTCCTGGCATTGTTGATGTTTCCACATTAATATTAGGGGACCTTCCTTAATAACTGATAAGGCCCTGTGGCAACATGAAAAAAAACTTTGTCCTGTAGATGAAGATTTTGAAAGATGAAGGCTTGAAACCTTGTAAAGGTTAACCAGGTACATCCCTCTATGAGTCCTAATGGAATTCTTTTTTTCAGGGACTATCCTGCACTGACCAAAAAAAACCCCAAAAACACAACAACCCAAACATGTAGGATAGAGATACGTGGTGAAACATCATACCATGGTGCATTTTCTCAGACTATAGAGTGGCACATTTGAAAAAATAGTTAACATTAAAATAGTCTCATTATAGTGAGACTACTCTAAGCTGGTGCCTAAAGTGACACAGTCCCACTTGGGTTTGATATTGCTAAATTGCTGTGCTGAAACTGATTTATGGTTTTTAATTGACCATCTTGTGTATGGTCAATTGCAGGTGCAGCCTCAGAAAGGTGTATGTGAAGCATTTCTTCAGGTGATTTTTACTCACTGTAGTTTGCTAAAACCTCTACCAGGAACTATTATTATAGTACTAAGAAAGTTTATTTTATTGACTGCTGTGGCTCTCCTCTGGCTCATTCTTTTCTAAAAACTGGGCACAGTCCCATAAACCACAGAAGTACAGAATCAAGATTAAAATTAACCTCAATGCCACTTAGTGAGATCATTTAAGCAGTTGGAGTCAGCGTGGTTTTACACGAATTAAGTACTGTTACAAGGCAAAATCCCATTGACTAGAATTATGTCAGTGTTTAGTGCAAAATAATGTACATTATCCTAGCTATATGAAGTCATGATGGAGTGTGGTGCCAATGCATTTTAAGACTGCTTTGCACAATCCTAACCAAAAATTTAAATATTGCCAGTGTCAACTGAAGGACAGCATTCATTTTCTTGATGTCATGCTGGGTATGAAGAAAATACCTAATGCAAAATATTGAATATGATACCAATGAAGGATTTTGTTTGTTTCAAACCAAAAGGAAATGAAATAATAATACTGTTTCCATGAGGCACTCCACCTAGGTAATGATTCATCTAAATCCAAAATAAAACAAAAAAGACCAAAACCAAACATTTCCCCCTCGCCCCCCCCCAATTCGTTAAAAAAACAAACAAAAACAACAAACAAACCAAAAAACCCAACAACAACAACAAAACCCAAAAACCCCACCAGAAACCAAACCCATTTACTCTCTGTGTTGGATGGAAGAATCAGAACTCTGGCCAGCCAATACAGTATTCTATCTACACAACCATAATAGTTTTATAGATCTCTAACCATGTAACAGTCAGTTCTGTTACTCTTTATTGGTGGAGAAGTGCATGGAAAAGAGATGAAGATACCTCCTTAGTCCTTACAGAGCAAATAAATCTTAAAATAAATTCCCAAAAAGCAAAAAAGAAAATTTGTGTTATGCTAAAGGCATCAAGCAATATATTTTTAAGTGTCCTGCTGACAGTTCAAACATGGAACTAACAAAACTACTCCTGTAATCACCATAAAAATGTATAACCTTGAAGCTGGGAAAGTCTCAGAGGCTTGGATAATGGAATCTGCACCTCCATTACATTGTTACCTTTATGAACAAATTTTTTCAATTGGTAGTACTCTATTATAAAAGCTTGAAGTTTCCTTACATGTTAAATCAGGCACCGTGTAGAGGAAAAAAAACCCAGAAATTTTAAATCCCCTGGAAATTAGGAACTGAGATGGCAGTTTCTTTGACTCATAGAAGAAGCCCACTGTTAGGATGAACTGGCTAATAACATCTGCAGGTTACAAGAAAAAAAAAGGAGAGGTAAGTATTTTGAGCATTTACTAAATGGTGACATTTGAACCCTGCATCTCCTTGGTGAAACTCAAGTAACATTTACTGCTAGGAGTGGGTCCATGGACTTCTATTATATTCCTTCCTTCAATTAAAACCCAACAGATGGTCTGCCATTTCTCTGGCCCCCACTGGAAATGAACAGCGTGCCCTCTACTGTACTGCACTTTAGTTACCCTTTAGATGCTCCTTCACTTGCCTTAATCCTCCATGTCCAGGATTTGTCCTAATTCCTTGAATTCAGCCTACAGCCTAAGTTTCAATTCAAGTCTATTGAAGGTATCTCTTATATTCTAAGTGAATGTTGGATGAGGATCTCTCTGCTATGTCATTAAACAAATGCAGCCTAGGTGATTGGACTTGGACAGCTGGCTGGTGTTGGAGTTTTTGTGTTAAAGATTCCTGTAGTTATTTTTTTCTTAATCAGCCTAGAAGCAACATGTTGCTATAGACTATCAATTTGTTTACAGCAGAAGATGAAGTCTAATATTTATTATTCAGTGATCCAGCCACTCACATGTGTGTGTATGAATTACATACTGTATTCACAAAAAAAAAAAGTAAAAATTGAAAAGGCACAACATGAGGCAATTTTCATGAAAGACTAACAATGCTGGCAGTAGGTGTCCTTTTAACTGAAGACTTTTTTTCTTCAGGTCTCTTCAGTAAAAGAGTAAGTTCTTTAAAATAACAAAGTTAATTGTAGCTAGCACTGAAATGATAAATAAAAGATTTGATTCTCTACGGGAGGCTATTTATTCAACTGATGAAAGGAGAGAGCTGTCTGACAGTATAATAGGATTAATTTTAAAAACATGCTCAGCTTTGGACATTATGTCCAAAAGCAATGACATGATTACTGTTGTCTCAAAAGAACGTACAAAAGTTTAATTTTAGGGAAAACACTGGAAATGCTAGTAGGCATTTGATTTGCTTTGATGACTTAATAGACAGTTTAGCTACCTTTCAAATTGACGGCTGACAATTGAAAAGGGTGCATTTTAAATAAGTTGTCTGGATTTCACAATCTTGACTGCTACAGGCTTTGCTGGAAATATTACTGTTAATATCTTTGGTAACAAGTCTAAGTTTTCTTGAGTCAGTTATTTTGGGCACCACCAACTTCCCCTGCCAAGGAACATGGGCAAGGAACACACAGCTTTACTGTACTGATCTATAAGGAAAAGTCAATCACATTTTACACAAATTTTTTTTGAAAGTGTGATCCTGATAACCTTGAAATGAGTTTATTTTCAAACTATTTAAAATGGTATTTTGTTCCATGAACACACAGCTGTCTGAAAAGAAACTTTTACATGTTCACACACTGAAGCTAGATAAAGATAATATAAGAAGCTATTTTGAATTTCCTGACCTTCATAGATTGAAGTTTCAACTTCAATCAGTGCTAACACAGTTTTTCTTCTTCCCTCCCCTTTTCACAATACAATAAAATTTTATTTGAATATTGTAGTGTGGGTTATAAAATCTCAGAGAATTGAAGTGGCAAGTCTCCAGGATCTGACTGTGCTAAGGGAAGAGATAAATTACCTTTCTCGAAGAAGAGAGTGATTGCTTCATGTTTAAAATCTTTCTGCTATTAGGAATGAAAAACAAACACTTGGATTTTGGTCTGTGACCTCCCTACAATGTCCATGAAGGAAATCACATAAATGTCAGCTAAAGTAGGCCTTCACATAGGATGGGGTTTGAAACAATTTCCAGAGAGAGTGGGGGCTTTGCCAGCTCAAAGAATAAAATTTTTGAAAGACGTTTTGGGGACAGATGTATTATTATGCATTACAGTAACTGAACTTGTCCAACTTTTGTTGTTTTAAGCAAAAGAAATATTAGGAAGATTTTAGATTAATATTAATATAACTTCTACCTCTGAAACAGAGAACATTTTTAACATTTTAAAAGTCAATAAAGTACGCCTAGAGGAGCATTCTTGTTATACCAGAAACACACTTTTTAAGCAAACATATTGTTATTCTACAGGATTTGTCTGTCTCTTTCTATGTAATAACAGAGTTTAACATTAATAAGAAGAAACCTAAGTAATATAAGTACCTCTGCTTAGAGCATTAGCTGCAATAGAACAGTCTTTGTCACTGTTAAATTTTAAATCTTCATTGCCAAATACATGAGACAAAATAAATAATTTTGTGTAACTGCAGAAACCTTTCTCCCCCAGATTCCTTTCTTTTCCCCTCCAAGAGTTTTTCATGCTATTTTATGGTAGCATAACACGTTAACGTCTTTATGCTGCAATTTGCTGATATGAAGTTTCATTGTACATGTTAATATAGGAATGCTACAAGAAAGTTGCTTGATCTTCTTCCAAGTTTTAAATACCAATTTTAAGCAGCAATAGTCTCATTCACTAATTGCTGTTTATTTCTTACATGCTGCTGTATTTTTCCTTTTCTTATTTTCTCTCTCTACCAAAGCAGAGTCTTTTTAATTGCAGCACAATTTTTCATTCTGCTCAGGTCAGTTTTATTTCCCTTCTTCCCCCAGCTTTAACAATATTTGTGCAGAAAAATAGAGAGTGCTGTGTTATTTTTGGCTTTTGATAAAAGTAGGCAATATATTCTAGTTTTACATTAAAACCAAGGTTAAGTAGTGTTATAAGTAAGGTGTGGACCAAAACTGAGAAAACTGCTTAGCTAAAATGTTGGGGTTTTTTTTAAGAGGTCTTATTCACAATCAAACAATAATTCTTAGTGGTGCAAATTTGTGATCTCACTCTGAAAGAAAAAAACATCAGTTTCCTCCCAAATTTGTCTCAAACTGGGACACCTTTTCATTAACAGGTTAAAAAAAGAAATGTGGGAAAAACCTTTCTTTTTTTTCTGCATTTCCAAAGATGGTATCTTCTTGTTGTAGATGCTTTAAACCTGAAACAGCCGTAGTGTTCTAGCCTCCAGCCTTTCCTCCAATATTGCCTCTTAGGTCAAGAAATAGAAATGAAAACATTAATGGTGGTTTTGCTTTCAGTACATAGACTTGGGGTCTCTTCAGGCATCCTGGAGGCTTTTTTTTTGAACTGCTTAATTCTTCAAGGGAAAGTATAAGCTTCCTTGTACTGTTCTAGTATTACCAAACTGAACTTTATTTAGTCTGAGTGTACTTCAAGGAAAAAAAGCCATCATCTCACTTTATGCTGTCTGTGTATCTATGTGTTCATAGCAAAATTACTTCTTCAGTCTGATCCAAGTCTAAAAATTGGTCTCAAATTTATAGAAAAAAAGTTCATATTCATTAAATGCTCTGCGTTCACTCTCATTGTTTTCTTCTCTGCACAATTTTTCCTCCATCTTTCTCTGTTTCCTACACTGTATTCATCATTCAGTGAAATGTCAAGGTACTTAAACCAAAATAACTCAACATTAGATAAAACAACGAATACAATTGTAGGCTGATTTGCCCTCCTCCCCCTCTTCTTTATATCCAAAAGACTATACAAAATTTCCATGGAACATGGAACATAAGTGCAGCTTAATAACGAACTTTGCAAAAAGCCTTTTGACATGCCTTTATTACTGACACTTCTTACCAGTCTCCTGCTGAGTTTAGGGCCTTTCATTCTGAGCACTAAATAAAGAAGAGTGTAAATAAAGAAGAAGCTTTATACTGCACAGGGGGAGTGAAAGTAGGAAGTTATTCTTCATCTTCAAGAAGGATGGTGAACAGGGACTGTGTTGATTCTATTTTCAAGAGTATCTCTGGCCTGATAAGGCCTGACCTGTTAAGACTGATACTACAGGAGATGTTATAGATGAATGAACCTGTTAAGGCAACCAAGAAAAGGAGGCAAAAGGAGGCTCTGTAAGTTGAGTAGATGCTGTCCTGTGTATTCTCAAATTTCATAAATCCCAAATTTTAGAAAAGTTAGAGTAATAATAAGACTTAATACAGGACTTTCCAGCTGTCCACTATTACATAGTACTTGAAATAAATGTTGACTTATGTTGTTGGAGTTCTGATAAGTACTTACATTACAGTTATTTTTGGAACCCTCTGATGAGGTCTAAATAAAAACAGACAACTTGGAACTGCCATAAAAACTTTTATTTAAAAATAACTTACATATAAATCCATATAAAAAGCTTTTAGCAGCTAAGTGAATAAATACAGAAGAACACCCATAAAGAATCTTGAAAACTTCTGCTACAATTTTGTATTACTTTGTTGTAAAATTTATGTTAAATAGGGCACTTTAATCTCAGCTCTTTAAGTTACATGTGAGCCTGTTAGATCTTGAGTTCCTCTTCCATCTTCACTCCACATACCTGCAATTTAATGCAAGTGTAAAAGATTTTAAAACTCCTGTTTCCTTTTGTTCACAAGGCTGAAATAGAGGACAGGTTTCCATCACAGAGGAAACAGAACTTTTATAATGACAAAACAAATAAGTTAATTTTCACAATTTGACTGAAATATGTCTTTTTCTGATTGAGAAGCTAACAGTAAATACTAGCACCTTCAAAACACTGAAGTCTCCCTTTGAATCATTCTTCCCATCTCACCACCAGACTTGTCAGGGATTTTGTTGGCATGTATGCAGCAAATGTAAATGTTTAAGCTGGAGCTATGGCGTGGAAAGCATGGTCTGAAGGAGACAGATGTAGAGTCTAGAAACTTCTGTCAATTTGTGTTACTTTGTAAAGTTGTAAAGGTAATTAAGTCGCAGGATTTGTCTTAAAAAAAAGCCAATATTGCCTATGTACAAGCACACATTCTCACATCTCTTTTAGTTTTCTGTTACGCGGTACAACTTCACAAAAAATAGTAGTTGTAAACAGCAAACAGCTGGATCAAAAATAGACATTCTTTCCTTCTAAACTTGAGACAGGATGAACAGCAAAATTATTCTCCTTTCTACTTCCAATATACTCTGACATGGTCCATAATGTGATCAGAAGAAGTCCTCTCTTCAAGTTTCACAAGTCATGTTTTTCAATACAGAAATTAATTTCTAAACAGAGCAGCAATAAGATTTCCTTTAAAAAATATCAAATCCAGACATTTTTCTTGAATTTTTGCTTTTTTAATGTCTGAACTTAATGATAATTGATTCCTGGAAGATTTCTATGCTTAGAGAATTTTTATCATCAATGCCTCAGTGGCCATTTTGCTGTTTTAGCTGCTGCCAATGTATCAGAGGCTTCTCTGTACTGGCTGTCCAGTCACATGTTATTCAACCATTGCCAAAACCATCTTCACATTTTCCACTAATAAAACTGCAGTACAGAGAAATTGTCATGTTTATAGTATTATTAGAAATAATAAACCTTTAAGATGTAATATATTAAAAAGGCAAATAGAACAGCATCCCTCAAGATGGCTGAGGCTGTGAAACAGCTCTAAAGACTTTTTTTTTCTGTCCATTGCTTTTGTGTTTAGACTTTACCATCACTTCATCTTGTACTGAAGAAAACGTTAATTGCTCAACAACAAAGTAAAATTTAGGAGATTTTCTAACTCCAAAAAGAGGTCAAAGTACACTCAATCTCAAGAACATTTGTTAGAATGCCATCTTTACTCATGTTTTTGCATCCTTCAACCCACTGAAGCAACTGTAAAAAAATGAATTTTGTATTCAGGTAAAGAAAATCACAAAACGAAAACTGTTAATGTTTGAAGATCAGGTAAGTGTGCATAATAACTTTTTCTATCTATCTTCTTTTTCTTTCTAAAGATGCATTTGTATGTTGACATGCCCTGAAAAGTTCTAATATTACATGAAGGAAGGGGACTTGAGGACGGGGGACTTCACACTGTTCTCAGTGTGAAACATAAGGTGTACAATCTTTAGGGAAGGGCTCAATTTCTAGCATTAGACAGTCCCAGTTGTATGTGTCATCCAAAGAGAGGAGCATGCTGCCTCTACTAGCTAATCTGCTTCTGTGGACGACCCAGTGATGCTGCACACTGCATACAGCTCTGAATCAGCACTGAGACTGCTCTCATAATGCACCATTATCTCTGCCATGAAGCTCTTTGTATCTGATGTGCTTAACCTGACTTATTTGTATTATTCAGAACCACACTGGCAAGCAGCTCTCAGAAAGATGCATTTTGCATTTCCTGCAAAATCTGATATTTATAGGCTACATACAAACTAGCCCAGGTTTCCTTTAAGTGTCTGGCACAGAAAATCCAAGCATGTTGGTGTGGTTGCATGACAAACTGTGCTTTAGATCCTGCTAGGATATCCATTGAGTGACAGGCTTGTTTTCCCTCACCCATCACAGAAGATTAAGCCTTAGAGTTCCATAGCTCTGTATTCTCAGCTGTGTTGGTGTTATGGACCCAGTTATACACAGCAAAAGCAAAATCTTCCCTGTCAAAGAGTCTAGGATCAGCACACTCAGTAAAAATTACTCAACTTTAGGCATTCATTCATTCGTTCATTGATTCATTAATTCATTTATTCATTCATTCACAGAACAGAGAAAAGCAGGAAAAAGATAAAAGGTTAGGCATATACCCACATTTCCTCTTAACTACCTCATAGTCTTTACTTTCAATGCTTGGTAAACCAACTTGCACCCAGTTCTGGTCTGGGAAAAATAAACTAAGCTTCTGCAAAGTGCTTTATTTAGCTAGGTGTAACTGCAGTGATATAGTGAGAGCCTTAGGTCAAGAGGATTAAACTGAGCAATGCTTACAGCTGCTCATCCTACTGTTTCATCCAGGTAGTGGATGTACCTTTGGCTGCCTCTTAATCTTAGACGTAGGAAGTAGGTTAAGCATCCCAGCTAGCAACGACACAAGAGGACATCACTGCTAGAGAGCCCAAGCCTGAGTTCTAAATCAGGGAAAGTTGTATTTGGAGTTCTACTGCACAGAATTAGACCTTTTTCTTTTAAACATCATGAAATCTAAATGTATTATGCAAGGAAGAAAAAAAAAAGGGGAGGGAGGGAGATTGAAATCTTGCCATACATACTTGGTATGCAAGAAAACTGCAGTATTTTTAATGAAATTAGGATATTAGACGGTGGACTGAGTTCAGTTCTAGGTGTAAAAGCAGAAGAATGAATGTAATCCAGAATTTGAAACACCTAAAGTTCCAGGCAAGACTGCATCATGAGATATTTTCCATAAAGAAAAGAGACAGGGGAAGGACATGATTACAAACTTCAAATATGTAAAGAGTTGCTTGTTATTCTCTGTGTCCATGGAAACTAATGTAGCAGAGGAAAAGAGAATGTGCAAGGAATAGGTGAGGAACAGCGATCTAAGGGCTCCTAGATCTCTGTGTCTCATAGTAAGGACTGGAAGAGGAGAGGATGATCAAGCCAAGGGCCACCCAGGTAAGTTAGATGTGTGGGTCTGTGTGGGTACCTTGGAGGTTGTTGAGAGGACTGGTCGCTCTGGGGCTGCTGTTTGTCATCTCTGAAGTCACGTCCCACCAATGTTCCCACTTGCACATGCAGTGAGATCTTCACTATCTCACAACTTGACAATCAAAGCTGGGCCACAATTCTTGCTATCATTAAGTTGTCTAACAGCTAACATGTTAAAACCCTAAGAATTTCACCACTTAAATTCCTTTAATTACTTTAAGATGACACGATGCTCTTTATGAATATTAACATGGTACTACTTACGAATGTTAACATCCTGCTACTTATGAATAAGTGCATTTACAGTGAGGTTTGCAATAAATTTCCTACCAGATCAGGGGCTTTTTTAATTCTGGAATTTATTTCTTGATGTCTTTTTGTTCGTAGCTGGGAGTCAACTGTACCAGATATTCCTATTCTCCCATCTTCCTTTCTGAGTTTCCCAAATATGAGTCAGCCTGGTCTAGAGCTGTACCTGGAGCAGAAAGCCGAAAAGCAGAGTGTATTAACACTCTGCTAATTTGCCTCTCTGGCTGCCAAGCCAAAGCACACGCACAACTTCCCAGCTTGGAGTACAGCCAGGATAAATCTATGACTACACTTAGCCGAGCAGATACACATTTCAACATCTAATTCCTTTTCACGAACATCATTCCAAAAACCCTTTCCTCTTTCAGGGTAGGAAGCCTCTGTCTTTATGCATGTCTTAGCATCAGTGTTGCTGGAGGCAGTGGGAAGCAGCAGCCATTTTGAAAGAGAATAATTCTTTTTTTCACTAGGAAAAAGCATCAGCTTCTAATGAAAGCAAGGTTCAGCCCTGTGTTTTTATTGATAGTTCAAACAATAGCAGAGGTAAGAAGCACAGGATAAGGAAGAGTGGCCATGTAGGTGTACATTTAAACAGAGTGTACTGAGAAGGACTATGAGAGAGTATTTATGGCAGAAGAGAGCATGTGTCGGGGATATGTGGGAAGGGTTGGGAATGGTGAGGAAGTCTAGCATGGGCACTTCAGCCACCTAGGCTCCTGTTTCACCAGAAAGAGGAAGAAAAAGGCACTTTCATGTGTTCTGGAGAGTAATTTCTTTTAATAAATATGCCACCAATGGTGAAGGTCTAGACAAATGCCTCAGTCATGACCTGGGGTTATTGCATCATTTCACTGGACATCGTAGACCAGAAATTGGTTGATTTGGTTTCTCTGTTGTCCACAGCCAATGTATGAGTTTTAGAACTAATGTTCAGCATTTTTTATTTATGCACATGTTGTACTTCCAAACTCTATTTTGACTATATTGTGTATGATGGGTTTGGGCAAAAAAAGATAGAGGTGTTTTTTGAGCATGATTTTTGAGCAGAACCACTTCCTGTGGAAGATTCTGTTTGGGCAAGAAATTGACAGTTTAAAAAATTGCAAACCAAAGCTCTGCCTATAAAATAATAGAATCAATCCTTTCATGAGTCAATTTTTCATTGAATGTTTAAGTTAATTAAACCTTTAAAATAAGTTCATTGTTGAAATGTATTACACTGTTGAATGATTTGTTTAAATGGAGACGGAATTTACTGAATATTCTTGAGATCTTAATTTTTTTCTTGATTTGATGTGGGAAGAGATTATAAAATCTTGACCTTTTTCATGATGATTAAACTATTTCCTATACAATTTTAATTTTTAACAGTGTAAGAATATGTCTTAGTATAGATTTCAGATACATGCCATCAATGTTAACTCAGTTTTATTGTAGATTTTTATAGCAATTTATTAACTGACACAAATACATTAAGACCATATTGTAAGCCAACCACTGATATAGACAAATTGAGGCTTAAATTCTATCTCAGCTCCTGTTCTCCCCTTCACCTTCCAGCACTACATTAAATGAAATGATTAACATTGATCACATGCAGTTGTAGCAGAAAGCAGCAGGATTTGTAAAGGCCATTATTACATGTGGTAGCTTAATTCATAGCCCTGTAGACACCCCTAAACAGTTGTGTCTCCTGCATAGGCAAGCTTTACCTCTGTCATAAAACTGCCCTTGTGTCTGAAGAATAGTACTACCACCCATTAGTCATCATTTGAGAGCTGTAGGGGATTTTTCAGTTACCTTGGCTCCACCCCAAATCTTGTCTAAAAAATAAAGACTGACCCAGCACAAGGAATGAAAAACAGATCAAATGTACACATGGTAGGATACATTATTGAAGAAGTGTGCTTAAGCTTTATTATTATTATTATTATTATTATTATTATCATTATTATCATTATTATTTCCTAAAGACAGATAATTTCCTGGCCAGATAACTTCCTGCAATAATGTTGTGATGGAATAAGACAATGGATGATGATGTCATTTCCCCCAGGTTGTCATGGAGGGATGAACCACAACCAGATTTATGTAATGAAATAGTATTGATACAAAAGGCATTTCACAAATAAAGTTGTGGAGAAATCTGATACAAGCAAAGCACTCCTACAAAACTGAGTCAGGTTGACCAACTGCTCACACATACTTTCGGCCAAAGTGAACTCAAACATGGCGAAGCACACTCCACAAAGTATATTCTGTTCACCTGCATGACCTTTGCCATGCTTTGATTCACCTGCATTTGGCTATACTTCATTCATGAAAAGTGATAATCTGATTGACGTTCTAGCCATTAACGCTGAAGATGAACGAAAGTTATTTTTTTACTTGAAATATCATCTTTTTTTTTTCCTGCATTTCTTGCTTTCTCCATAATCCAGGTACTTTAAATGCAGCATTCTTTATAGTAGTTTTTTGGTTTGTTTTATTTTGTTTTTCAAATAATATTCCTTTGCCATGGGAAAAAATACCTGCTAACTAGCCAAATCCATTTGCTGGTATAGCACCTTTTATAACATGATAATTCATATTCTATGGAGAGATAACAAGGTCTAGGTAACTGTATTATCTCTAATAAATAGAAAAGATACACAGTTTGACACAATTCAGCATGTCAAAAGGGAGAATTAATGAAATATAAGTGAGTAAATAGGATACATAGGAATGAGGTAGGAAATGATGCAAATAATCCTAATGCTTTTCAACACAGACAAAGCAGTGCAGGGCTGCAGTCATTTGGTGCTGGTAAAGGCCGCTCCTGTCCTTTTCCCAAATTTTCCTAAATGTGGAAGGACATTTTAGGGAGGTGTCAACACCAGATTTAAGGATATAAAATAGCATTGACAGCCTACGATTAGGACAATGCCTGAAAGCATATCCAAATATGTATGTGCAGAAATGCACAGGTGTGTATTACATGTGTACATAAGTACACATACACGTGTCTGTATATATATAGAGAGGCATAAATGTGTAGTTACTTATATATCTAATGCTTGTTTGCTGTTGTGAAAATGACAAGTTTGATCAAGCTGTGTTGTCTATACATGTTTGTGGCTTACTGGTTAGAAAAAAACCCAGATTTTACTTTGTTTTGAAAGGTGAGTGAGATATGGTTTGTTCTGATTCGTTTCATATCTGTGTAAATATAACCTGTATTTTAGCTGGAGAATTTTTGTTGTGAGTGGATGGAAAATGATGTATGGAACAGAAGGAACATAGTTTCATTTTTTTAGACAAAAGTTGAACAGGCAACATAGACTGTTGGATAAAAAAGCAGTTTTTAAAAAAAAGTCTCTTTTGATTTTCAAACTGAGCAGATTTAATCTGGAAATCACCAAGGGAAAATAAATAGGGTACATGATAGATATCATTTTTATAGTGTCATTTTTTTTTTTGACCAGAGTTACACTTTAGCAGTTCTGCTGACATGATAGATGTTCCAGAGGAGTCTTCTGCCTCACAGAATTTTAACTGCAAACCTTTATACTTAACACATATCTCCTAAGGCAAAAAGACACACCACAATCAACACTAACATCATTTAAAACTGCATCAGCCAGAAACCACAGGTCTGTGTCAGTTATGATTGCTGTCCATTAACGCAATCCTTTGTTATTGTATCACCTATTATTTTACCACTTGTCATTATACCACCCATCTCTAAGTGGTATGAATGAAGTTTGCTTTTTTCAGAAGTAAAATGAAATTTTATGCTCCTAGAAATGTTATTATCTATACTGCATTGTTTCAAAATCATGCAACTTGAGTTGATAAGTCCCATATGGGAAAAGAGAACTAGCAGTGGTACCTAGAGATTTGTAGGACATAGATGTGCTGCAGTCAGGCCACTAGAATAAGTGCAGAGCCTGACAGATTATAATTTTAGAAGAATAGTACAACATGAGAAATGACACTAGAAAAGTAAAAGAACTGAAAAAACATTGAGAAGAGAAAGTGCAAAGTGAATGGTGGCACTAAATCCAGCAAAGAGTAGTAAAGGAAAAAAAAGCAGATATCCAGGGGAGTGAATAAGCCTTTAGTTATCCATAAGTGGTCCCATTACCAATTTAGAATTCATTACAAGCATTAGCATGGCAGCCATCAGCATCGTTTCTGGAACCTCCCTAAATGCTTTCTTTCATCCTTGTGAAAACCTCCAAAGCATAGCAATGCAGCACACCTGGCGCAGCGCCAGCTTACAGCTCCTCAGCTGCATAGCAAAAACGGAGTTGTGCTGCCAGAGGGCAGAAAAAGTGGGGCCAGGTCACCGTCCTCTCCTGTCACTGGGATGGGCAGAGGTGGGACAAAGGGTGGCCACGGGGAGGGAGGCTCATCCCTGCGATGGATGAGGGGACAAGCTGTGTTCTTCACCCCTGACCTCCCACTGGCACCCACGCAGCAGCAGGAGTGACAGCAGTGGTCAGGAAGATCTCCAGGGCTTTGGCACTGCAGCCCAATTTGCTGAAAATCTATTGTTATCCCAACTGCATTATGGCTGGATTCCCCCTGCTGCCAGCTGAGGAGTAAGGGAGACGGACCAAATCTCTCGATATTTTGGGCATCTCTGGTTTCGTAATATCTGATAATGTGTGAATTGGTGTTCTCAGTGATGCTAGCTCAGAAAGCAGAGATGGAGATATGTTGAGTTGTCAAATGGTGTTTGCTGGAAAATAATTTTTTGAGAATGGCTAAACCCTTGCAGAAAATACTGCTGAATTTGACTTATTATTTTAATTGATGAAGATTAAAATACTTTAATGTTTAATAAATGTTTATTTGGTTTTGCCTTAAATATTTGACTTTAAAAATTAAGTAAAAATAGCAATGCAAAATACGTTAATGAGAACATCCAAACCAAAGTGAAAAATGTCTTTTTAAGTCAGACAAAATGTTTCAGTTTACAAGAAACAACCTTTTTACTTTTTTTTTTCTAATTTAAGCAGTAAAAGTGGGAGAAATTTTTGAAAAATAGGGGTTAAAATGAGAACTATGCCTGTAGCTTCTTTGAGGACTGCTGATCTTTCTTGTGTCCTTGCAAGGCATTTGTGCAGTCCTCCAGTATTTGTGGCAACATTGTTGTGGCATTTTGTTTTACTCAGGCAGTAGTAAATGTTGCAAGTAACTGAGTATCTCTCTCTTAATCAAATATTGAATTTGCCGGGGACACTTAGAGATTCAAACACATTTACAAAGACAGTTGTATCAATATAGCATCCTTCATGGTGACCCTCAGAGTGTCTTCAGGGAAACTATGCTAACAGCATAATGTTTTCTGAGAAACATATTGTTTCCCTTGTAAAAAGAAACAGAGAAGTTTGTGCTTAGCTGCGGTAAGCTGTTGTTAGTCTAATGGTCTATTAGGAAGAATTTTTGAAAATGATGTTAATCTCTGAGGCAATTCTGGTATAAGAACATATGGCATCCTAACACTGCTATCCTTGTTATTCACAATGAGAAAAGTGTTTTTGTCTGAATTCTGAATCTAAACATTTTCATTTCAAGAAGTGTAGTGAAATTGTTAATGTTTGACATTTTACAGTGCATTACAGAAAGATTGGTCTAATTTCCCTTCTGACCTCATGCTTTCACATCCCTGGGTCAGACTTACACAGCTAAATTCCTTGATTCTGTGAACACTGAAATGTCCTATGTCCTGATTATGTTTCCTTCTCTTTCATCTCCATCTCCAGATAAATATGAAGAAATGTTGCTGCAAATGTTTCAACTTTTATAATGACAAATTATATTCAAAATGCAGCTTAAAATACAGTCTTCTTCCTCGTACCCCTTCTGTATCCATTAGGCACCATTCTGTGACAGTGATGAATTGGATGAGAAATAATACAGGCTTGGTCTTCGTTGGCATTTCCATTAAGACATTTTGCCTTTGAAAGTGTGGGAGAAATCAGCAGCTTATTTGGGTGAGTCTTATCTGCTGTCAGGGAGCAGCTGGTACAGGCTAAAACATTGGTCTTTTCTTTCTTTTTGCTTTTCATTTCATCTTATTGAAGCAGAACAGCATTTTGCATAGAACTATAGAATGGTTTGTGTTGGAAGAAACTATAAAGATCATCCAGTTCCACCCTCTCTGCCCTGGGCAGGTACACTTTCCACTAAACCAGGTTGCTCAAAGTCGTATCCAACCTGGCTTTGAATACTTCCAGGTGTGGGGCATCCACAGCTTCTCTGGACAACCTGTTCCAGTGTCTCACCAACCTCCCAGTAAAAAAATTCTTCCTGCCATCTAATCTAAACCTACCATCTGATCTAAACCTACCTTCTTTCAGTTTGAAGCCATTCCCCATTGTCCTATCACTACATGCCCACTATATGCCACTCCAGCTTTCCCACAGGTCCCCTTTAGGTACTGGAAAGCTGCTCTATGGTCTCCCCAGAGTCTTCCCTTCTCCAGGCTGAGCAAGCCAAGTCCATGTTTTCATCTAGAAGAACCTCTAGGAGAGCTTAAATGAAAGAGGTGGTCTCCAAGAGACCCCTGCCTGCATCTGGTCCGTGTTTGGAGCATTACAACAAGCACAATGAAAATAATGGGAGTTCTGGATTCCCAAAGATGATATAACTCAGAGTAAATGGTGGCTAAATGCTGAAGTCAGATAAAACAGTGGGAAGCAGACCTGGGGGTCAGTGTAGGAAAGAAATGAGTGGCAAATACATTCAAACAAGAATGTTTACAGTGCTGGTGTAAACACCAGTGGTGTAAAATACCACACTTGTAAACAAGTACGATTTCAGCAGTAACATCCTTGTAAGCAAATAGAAGTAACAAGGACTTTAGTGAGATCAGAAAAGGTATGGTTACAGTAATTACGTCTTGAATTGGTAAATCTAATGGTGATTACTGTTATTGCTGTGACCATTATTATTATTTTTATTGTTAGTGTTTGCCTGATCAGGCAAAAGTGACCAAATACTGTGTTTGTGGGGAACAGAGCAGCAAGATTTGGATTTTACAAACAGGAGGCAAGACAGCAAAATGTAGTGTCTAAGTATATTTTTAAATACCCCAGCAGTATTTTTCTAGGATGGCATTAGTGTTTTATTGTATACCAAATGAGTCTCAGAGGTGCTACCTACTTGTGAGCTCACCATCATGACTTGTTTCCAGCTTGTCCCATCAGTCCCCCATGTGTTTTACATCTGTTGTAGAAACTGAAAGCCTTATTTCAAGCCTGGCCTTATTCTTTTTAGATAGTAAATTGCCCCAGTTCAGTGTAGAGGCTTTAGTATTTTCGTTGTTTATGTGCAAAAGAGGGATTCCAGAGGAGGGAAAAAACAACACATAAAAATTTCATTGCTTCTTGTGAAAAGCTTATCATCTAACATGTACAAATACCCTATGCAACCACTCAAGTGACAGATAGTATAAGGTCTGTAAAGCATATGGAGCTATTTACCATCACCAGTCCAAGACTTTGACTGGTGTCTCCTGGGCAGAACAAGGGGCAGTGATTTTGGAGAAAATGAGAATGTCTATGGTAGTTGACAGCCTGGGAGGAGAGGCTCATCTGAGAAAGGGAGCACAGAGAAGAGAAATAAGAAAGTTTTCTTTGAAGGATGATTCATTAAGCTAACAGACAACCTGCTAGGTCAGCAGGCCTTGGTTCAAATGAAAGAACAAAGAGCTGAAGAGCCCTTCACAATGTCCCAGGTGCTGTTAGGGTGAAGATGTCCTGTGCCCTCAGGCAAGGCTGCTGAGTCAGAAGGCTGGCCAAAACCCAACCGTTTTGCTTTTTGAAAAGTCTCGAGGTGGTTGAGATTGACATGAGATGTCAGCACACACAAGATGGAAACTTTCTAACAGTTATCACTGAAAGAATATGATTAATCCATTAGACAGTGAAATAAGGCTTTTATAGTGACCTGCACAACACAGTGAGGATGTGGGTCTGACTCTGTGTGAGTACACTGTAGGTGTGTGTGAATGTGAGGGTACTGACCGGTGTATCTTGTCCCCCTCACAATGCAGCCACTAGCTCTTGGACAGGGAGTTCTTGGATGGGCAAACTGGATCCTTGCTGAGCTCTGCCTCTCCTCCAGTTAATCTCATCAGCACAACAAACCCAGCATTGCTGCCTGTCCTCATCAACATTACTGTTTGTTACTTGCTGTCATGGGGCTTGTCCAGTGAGCAACTTGTGCCGTTAACAAATGGAATAGAGGAAAGGTAGAGCAGTACAGCAAGGGAGGAGGAAAACTGGCTGTCCTTTCCTTTTTTGCAGTGCTTTTCACTCCAAATCTCTGTGACTGAACACAGCTCCTTCCCCCACAGGAATCCCATTATTTTACTTTGAAAATCTGGTCAGTCTGATCATCATTAGGTTAAATCAGGATTCCTTGTCCTGTGCCTAATGTGTTATGTGGGGAATTAAGTAATGACACTTAAATTCCCTTCTAATTTTAGTTTAAATTCTTCTCTACAATTAAACCTTGCTTTCTTGGTAAAATTATTCTAGATTATTTTAAACAATTAGATTTGCTGCAGACACACGCCCCTTTATACGCTGAGCTTCACCCTCCTCTCCCAATCCTGGAGTGACTTGGAGCCATGTGTACTCCTTGTCCCCTGAGAGAATATCTCAAGGACAAAAAAAGCTGTCAAGTGACAAGAACAAAGCACAGTGAAGTGCTGCTTGTCCTTGCTCTCCCACCCAGTCCCTAATAAAGAAAACTAATAATGCCCATTTTAGGTAGCTGCTTGTACAACTCTACTCTCATTATTTCAGTAAAGCAGTGTAAGCTGCCAGCTGTATCTTTTGTACCTCCAGACACACTTTGCAGAAGAGCTCTTTGCTGCTATTTTGAATGTGAGTTTCCCCCCTCCTCCCTCTTTTCTTCATGTTGCTTCTCTAGATCCTGACTGAAAGGAGAGTAGGGAGAGCGCTGCATGCATAGCTGAGGACGACAGGCAGGGCAGGGGTGAGCAGCAGCAATCCCTTCTATTACTTGTGTCATTTTCTCACTTCCTTACTAATACCCTGATAATTAGAATGGTTCTTATTAAGCTTATCTCGGTTCCTTGATTTAAATGCTAACTATTTGTAATATCCAGAGGTATCCTGCCGACTGCTGTTCTGAATAGGAGCATTTCTGCTTCCATCCCCAAGGCTTTTCAGCCGCACAGCCCTTTGGGCAGCCGTCTCCCAGTTCCCAGTGTAGCTCTGACAGGGGGTGGGTTCTGGGAATGTACAGAGTGCCTCTGTAGGGCTGCAGCACGAGTGCTGCATCCCATCTCCTGTAGTGCTGTCCCTACTGGCCTCAAGCCAAGTTTAGCCCTTGCTGAATGCAAGAAAAGTCCAAGTGTTTTTTGGCAGAAATACAAACCACTTGGAGCACTTTGGCGTATGGATCTGAAGTGTTTTACAAGCATCCTTAGAAGCCCAGCACAGCTCTTTGTATCATAAATTTCTGTGCTGTGGACAAGCCTTGAGAAAATACCTAGGAGAGGAATGGGAGGCAGCTGACAGCATAATTACTGGTTTGGGGAAAATGGAGGCCAGAAAGGGAGGGGAGAAGAGATACTTGTTGATTGGCCAAAATTTTAATAGTGCAGCTTGACCAAGAATTCGAAATCAGAGAGGAATTGAGCACATTTCCATTCTGAGGCTTGTTTTTCCTTACTGATAACAAAACCTAAAAATCTGCCAAAATCAGAATAATTCAATTTTATGAAGTAAAACATTTGAATTTATTAGTACCCAACTTTTCCAAAATTTCATTTTGGATTTAGATTTATTATGCTACCCTTATTTTACTGTTGCTTCCATACCATAAAATCCTCTGATCTCCCTTAATTTGCATGGGGACCATAAGAGTTGTCTGCAGAGATTATATTGTATTTCTGTCTGTACAAAGTCTCTGCATCATTGCATTCTTCAGCATGCTAATGCTAAACTAGTATTTTCTGCATGAATTTCCACATTTTTATTCCTCAACCGGTGCCTTGGATGCAACCACAATTTAATTGCATCAGAAGTAATGACAAATGTTCTTTGGTGAATCTGAAAGATGATATCAGAATACACTTTGTGTGCAGCACTCTCATAAGTACATCAACAATCTATTTCTCTTGGCTTGATGAAAAGGAGAAGTTCCTGCATTAGAAAAATATAAAAATAAAGTGACTCCACTGACTTAAATTCTTGTCTCAGTTTCACTATTATGAATCTGGAGAGAGAGAAAAAAAAAAGAAGTAATGTATTTTTTTTGTCTTGCCCATCTGTATCACTCGAAGACTCACTGATTAAGTTTCAATAGCTATGAAGCAGGACACATTTGTGAAGCTGCTTGAAGGTTAGTACCCACTAACAATAGACAATAAAGCAGTGATAGGATGACACCAGTTAACAGGTTTTATCTTGACAAGGAACTTAGTCCCATCTGCCTTAACGAGTGTAAAAGTGAAATAAAGAGAAGCTGTCAGGATCTAGGGAGATGTGGGCATCACTTCTGAGTGTTAGTACCATAGTTTCACAGAGCTGAGGAGGCTCAGGGAGAAAACTAGAGGTCTCTGCTTAGCTCTGGTTCCTCTATTGCGTTCAGACCATACCAAGCACGTCCCACCACTAATTGACACAACACAAGGTATCAAGCCAAGCTAAACCAAATGGTTAAGCAGCTTTATACCCACTGCTTGTCAAACAGAATGTACTCTCAAACGTGGGGCAGAGAGCACACAGAGGTGTTCTGCCTCCTGTAAACCTATAGAGACTATAGATGCTCTCCCTACATGCTGTTCTTTCACCACATGGGGGTTTTGTAGTGAGTGAACTTAATGATGCTCCCTACATATTCTTGCTATTTGTTTGTCCAGAGGAGAGCACAGTCCTTGTGTTGAAAGCCACAGCTATTTAGTGATTTCCTATGTCTTGCAAAGTAAATCTCCTTGTTTCCTATAACTAACCATGTAGTTGCAGTTAGAAAATGATCCTGTGATATTTCTTGTTTATTAGAGGAAACTGGAAGCAGAGAGAAAATCTATGAAAATACGGGAGGGAAAAGAAGCTGGTTGAAACTATGGGAGGGGAGAAAAACTGGATGAGAAACAAGTATTCAAGAAGACTGAGCTTTCCATGTGTCCTTCTGGCACGGTGGCACTAGGGAAGTCTTTGAAGAAGGTGTGGATGTTTTTTCTCTGAACAAAGGAGACACGGCCCTTTAGTCCTGCATCTAGTTCTGCATGTCATTCTGTCAGTGAATGCTCAGAAAAAGAGCAGAAAAACACTGGACTTCAGAAACTTAGAACAACTTCCTAGAGGGTGGAAAGCAATGTGAATGACTGACCCCAGCATGGGGAGAGGAAGCACAGTGCAGGCTGTGAAAGTGGGTGCACTGGCTGAGACTTCCCTTCTCTGCTCCTCCTTCTGATGGCTGCTCCTCAGTTCCAAGTCACACTAGGGGCTGCTTTGTCACAGGCCACCTGGCAGCTGCTCCTGGAAGCACTGCTTACCCTCTGCAGCCAGGAGATGGGATATCTTGCTCATTTCACCAGGATTTACCAGCGTGGCATATTCAGACTGCAGCTGGTTAAGGAAGAATTGCAGGAACATTTTGTCTCCTGGATCTGAAGGATTGTCAGTCTTCAAGGGGGCAGTGGGAGCCTTTGAGGAAGGAAATGGTGGCACGGCTAGTATCGGAAGATGATCATGCATAAACTTAATTGCAATGTCTGTTTAAAAATACAGTGCTAGAAACTTCAGCAAGGTGCAAGAATATTTTTAAGACAATAATTAAAGACAAACCTTTGATTTGGTCCCTTCAATTATTCCCAAACTCTGTGTGTGTGGGAGGAATTATTGATACACAAACTTTGGAACACTGAGATGTAGGATACAGGCTACTGTTGATAATGAAGAAAATAGTGGTATTGATTGCTTCACCTTCAACAAGTAGGGCAGGGAACAATAAGGCAAATAGGGACACCCCTTCACATGGTGAACAGCAAAATATCAAACATCAGTAAAGATTAAAAATAATTGTCATATGTGTTTACTATTTGTGCTTTGATATAGACTGAGAAGAAGGCAATTTAATCAATTTGTTATACTCTGTGTGATATGCATGTCTCAGAAGTTTGTTGTTTTGAAGCTGGTTTTGAAAAAAAAAAAGAGAAAAAAGTCAAAGAGATTTCATTTACAGATAATATGCTAAAAGTCAGTATCAGAGAGGCCTAGAAAAATATAATTGTATGTAGATGGCCATAGAATTTAAAGTTATAAGGCTAGAGAATAACATGGTAATGAAGTTTGGCCGGACAGGTAGGCAGGATTCCTTTCAGTGTATGGCATCAACATATACCATTCCTATCTCCTGCAAAATATTTTCTATGCACTCTCAATTTTTTTCTTGTGAGGATATCTGGGCTAATATTACTTTGTCTTTTTTGATGTGTCTGCAAACTCTCCTTCCTTACTGATGCTCTATTTATTTTAAATGTTTGTTGGATTTTTTGCCTTTTTTTTTTTTTTTGGGTTTTTTGGTTGTTTTTTAAGATTATTAATACATAGGTCAAGCCTTGCATAAAATTCCTGTTAGACCAATATATTAGACTATGGAATCTGCCATACAAAAATAAGATAAAGACGCTAGTTTGCTATTATACAAATGTGGCCAGCAACAATTTACAGCCGCAGCAAAAGAAAAACTGATGTTGAAAATTGGCACATTGAGACATTCTCACTGTTCAAGTCCAATTATCTCCTTGGTAACAAGTTCTTTCATTCATTACATATTGTGTTGTCAGAATGAACCATGTAATAGTGCTGTATCTGGGTCTGTACTGCTCCTGCAAATATGGAATATGGAAGCCTAAGTACGCAACCTGCTAACCATTTTCTTATGCTTGCTGGAAAATTAAAATATCCATATGAATCCAGATCTGTCAGACTACAGTGCTCTTCATTTTTCATGTGTAACTTTCTTTTAAGATACAAGTCCTTAGAAGTTAATGGATTCTGAGTTACTTGCTGTCTGGTGAAAGAAAAAACTCCACCTGGCCATGATTTAAAATATCCCTCTCCCCAGTAAATTGTGATTTTGCTCACAAAACCTCATTCTAATGGCCATGTTTTATACAGTTAAAGATTTTAAAAAGGTTGAGTGGACTTTACCCAAAGCGCAGGTGGAATACACAGAGGTGATTTACACGGCACCCCAGACTCGAATGCAGTGGCTGCAGCTTTGTGTGCTGAAGGTATAACTTGATTATGTTGATTTTGTAGGATTTTTTTCTCCTGATTCTAGCTTGGCTGTAATTAGGATAATGGTTGCTGGGGGCTGAGAGTGGAAGAGGCCATTCATTCAATAATTATCAGGTCTAGTGTCAAGGAAACTGCTACGTGTGAAAAAGAACAAGGCAGAGCTGCGCTATTATAGCCCTGTGGATGCAGCTATCTGTTTTGGGCCAAGATCCAAAAGCATTTTGTGGTCTAAAACAGCATCCAGAGATTTCAGCTGGGATAGGAGCCCATTCCTCTTTGTTGCACAAGCACATAGGAAGAGATATTGTGCCACCCAAGACTTTTCAGTCTTGCTACAACTACAGACTTTAGAAAGGGGATGGAAAGATGAAGGCAACTGGGACTCGAGCACAGCTTTTATGTGGCTTTGACATGACATCTCCTGTGAAGTCATGGCAGCAGTGAAAGAGAATACCAGAATATTCACCTCTCCACTGGTTCCTTCTGGACAGACAAGGAAGCCAAAATGTAGCTTTTGGAGCCAAGGAATAGTATAATATAATGCCAGTACAATTAGAAACCAAGAAAGACATAAAGAATGATGGGCGTGGCTCCCTTGTGTAGGAGAGAGCATTACCATTACCAGAGAGCAAGAGTTATGTACCTTTTAGGTTAGAGCCTGCCAGCCTGCTTATATCCTGCTTTTAAGTTATTGGTATTAACTTGGCATGTTCTGTCAGTCATTACCCTCAATGTCAATCCTAAGTTTTTCTTGGTAGTAGTAAAAGTGGGAGCATTAGGACAGACAGCACTGCTGTGCATGAAGTAAATAAGAAGTCTGCTCTCCTCTGATAAAAGGTTCTCCCTCTTAGAGTGATGTTTGCTGCTGCAGCTGCTGATGGCACCTCATGCAGGGGTGAGTGAGATGAAGGGAACAAGCTAGTGTAGGCATATAGTTATCATAAAGTTATCAATTTTTAGGTTGGTTAGGGAGAAAGTAAATTGAGGAATGAGTCAAGGATGTGATACTAATATTAGTATTCACATAATGTCCAAAAGGCCAAATATCCGAATGTCCCAGAGAAAGCAGTGTCTCCCAAAGTCAGATGAAACATCAAAACCAGTGCATAGGTGATTCAAAAATGCTGATGGGAATGTAATTGTATCAACACAGTTACGTGTGTGTGAAGCCATGAACATGTGATGATTTCATACAAAACAGATATTTCAGTGTGCCTCCTTTCACCTGCATTGCATCACAGTGGTAATGCTTGCCTGAGCCCTGCTGTGTGTGGTGCAGCTGACCCACATCTGGGCTTACCCTGGCATCTACAGTTGTGTAGTTTTATCCATAAGCACTCAAAAACATTCCTAGCCTGAAAGCTCTTCAGCTACACATGATATGGATATGTTGGCTGACAAATGCACAGTCTGGAGTGTGTAAATGGTTACTTAGGAACAGTTGCTCTTGTCTTCTCCAACTTCATCTGGAATGTTGCCTGAACACAGAGCTCTTCTCAATTGCAAGGACTGCCATGATTGTGGGGCAGTAGGTCCACGAAGATCATGACATTATTTTTTATTAGACTCTTCAGAGGAAACTGCCACAATCAGAAATCAGATCTTGGACTCTGTCATATGGGATATTTCTGTTTTATCATCTGACAAAAGGGAAAAAAAAATCACTCATAGCATTGCTTTTCTGCTAACCCTTTCCAAGTTTAACATCAATAAAACTTGCTATTTTTTTTCTGTGATGACGGAAAAGAGAAGAGTGTCTCATTCAGGCATGCTAGGAAAATGTTTTAACACAGAGCAAAAAGCTGCAGTCTAAGGAACAGATCTATAAAGGTCTGGGAAAAGTATTTCACAACTGGACGTTGAAGCAGTTTCCCATAAAATGATAAAAAAAAAGGATTCGTTTTGTAATATCTTGTTTTCTTCTCATAGGTCCTGATTACTGTTTCAGTATTACACATGCTATCACATGAAAGGGAAGCATGACATCAGCATTTAAAAAAATGACTTGAATGATCATTCAAATACTCCCCATGTAACATTAAGTATACAAAGAATGCCAAAACATGACCATACACTACTCACTGGAGTCTCAGTTAGATAAGAAATTGCTGAGTCCAAAAAGAACAAAGTTTTCACTCCCCAAGGGAGTGATAATGCCACTTAAAATATCACTGAATTTCTGAACTTTGAGCTAGCTGCTGTCCTCTGTAACTTCAGATGTATTTTAGGATTACTAGTGTTGAATTTGTAAAGAACTTGAGGTTTAATACAAATATTAGAGTCAAAAGAGAATTACAGATATGCATATTGCAGGGTGCTTTCACAAGATTCTGATACTGGAAGCTAAACAGAAATTAAAGTACTTCCAAAAGGAATTTGAATAGGGAATAGGGATTTTCCCAGCCCTGTAACAAGTTTATGAAATCTGTTTGATGTGAGTTTTTGAGGAGGACAGAGAGGCCTATGTTTAGGTTTTGAAATCATTTAGAGATCCAAGTAGGGCACTATTAACCTTCTAGATTGGCTTTTCTAATTGCTGTTGAACCTCAGTGATTTTTAACCATGGACTAACCCTGTCTTCCATGATTAAACCATGGTAAAATTCTGACTCATAAAAAATACTGCATATCCATGGTGGGATTTAATACTGGTGCTGTAAAATCTAGGCAGGTGGGAATTTATATCAGCTCCATAGAATTTATACAGGTGTCTTTTTCATTGTCTCAGCTAAACAGTGATGTTTTCTGCTATATTAAAGGCATTAAGGGAGTTGGTCCTGATGGGACTGAGGTTTTACTCTGAGGCTGACAAGAATGGAGATTTTTTCCTTTACAAGTGAAGCTGCTCCATTTCACGTGGTCTTGACTTCCTAAATTAGCCCTTTTCCTACGCAATTGCTCTGACATTACTTTAGTTTCCCCAGCAATGGTTTAAGTCTTAGGAGCTGACAGTGTTTTAAATACAACAGTACTTGATCAAAGCAGATCTAGACTTTCAAAACCTACCTTTATTGCTCACTCATATTTTTCCTATGCAGATTATTCTTCCTGCTGGTATGATAGGTCCTGCTGGTGAATGATAGGATTTACCTTAATGGGGTAAATGACTCCAGGCTTTTCTTTCCTTTCAAGCCTTTTTCTATGTATTATGCATGTTTCTCCGTTTATTTACTTATGAATGTACAAAACTTATTTGATTGGCCTTAGTTCCAAAGTGACTGTGGCATCTATCATCCTTTTCAAATTAGAAGTATCATAAAAGACAGAGATTACTTGGGGGCACCTGCAGTGAGATGGACATGGGAGCAAAAGAACAGACTCATAGAAAATCTTCTTTCATAAGTTCTTCCTCTTATGTAATAATACATAACAACAGCAACAACAAACAACAACAACAACATGAATAATAATATTAATATTAATAATAACAATAATAGTTGGTGGTAGTAGTAGTAGTAGTAGTAGTAGTAGTAGTAGTAGTAGTAGAAGTAGTAATAGTAGTAGTAGTAGTGGTAGTAGTCATCTCCTAAGGGCTGGAAATTCAGTGCTCTTTAAGTCACAAGAAAAATGAATTAAAAAAAAAAAAAAAAAAAAGGTGAGAGTTTATAACCCCTGAAGCTGGGGATATTTCTTACAACATTTCTTCTGCCCAGCTCATTATCTGTATGTCTCATTGTCCCAGTGCTGTGTCTCCCACAGAGAGTTAAAAAGCGATAAACAAATAGATCTCAATTTAGTAGCAAATCCTTCTGGGAGGATATTGTAAAGCTGGAATTTTTCCATCTTCCAAATTTCCTGGTGATTTTGCGTCTGAATGTTTTTCACATATGAAAGTCTTTTCATACCAGCTTGACAGGAAGCATTGCACATACCACACTACTGAAAGTACCTAGAGTTTAAAATGAGAGATGAGCAACCTGGCTTAGCAGGGGATGCAGTAAGAATTCATTCAGTCGTCAAGCCAAATCTCAAAATGACCCCAAACTAATTTCTGTCTGGCTGAATGTTGTCTTTGAATCTTATTTGTTCCAGGGTCTCCTGGAGAAAGAAGTGAATTTTGAGCTGCCTCTTATGTAGGGAAGCCCCATAACTCATGGGATTTGAGAAGAGCATCTGGTGAAAGCTTGGTAAGGGGTTGAAAAGGATGCATAAAAGACAGAAATAGGGCCCCAGTTCCTCAGAAATTGTTTATCCTGTCTGCTAAAATGTCTCTTTGGCTGTTTCTCTGAGTCATGCCTTGATAGTAACAATGCTCTGTGCTATTACAAGATGGGTTGGTGAGGGAATAGGAAAAGGTAGTTCCCTTTGCTCTAAGGCACCCTCAGTGAGTAATAAATACGAGTCTTCACATTCAATTCCAGCTATCTTCAATAAAAGGATTGTTTATTTGCCACAGGGTAGAAAAACAAAGGTAAACCAAAGAAGAAATAAAAAGTAAAAGTTAAGCAGACTGTAAGCACAATAGACCAAATTACTTCAGGGATACGTTTGACCCAGCTAAATATATTATTGCAAAAAGAAAGCATTCAAGCTGGGCATGAAAGCTGATGTCTTAAAACTCGTTTAGTGTCCAAAGTCAGGCATCAAAATCTAGAATGAGAGTGCTTAAAAAAGAAAAAAAGGAAAAAACAAAAAAGGAATCTTTCCTAAGGTGGTCATTTTTCTGCAGTTCTCACAAATGTGAGCCGTACCTGAGGGGAACTGTGTTTTGCACCTTTACACTTCAAGCACTCCACTTGAAACAACCCAGCACAGAGCTGTAGTGAAACTTCAGGGCACGGTGTTGCTTTGGCATCTCTCCTCCCTGCCTTCCTGCCTCTGGAGACGCAATGAAAATTCAGCAAAAGACACAAACGAGCAGTTTTGAATCTGGATTACAGCTTTGCTATAGGAAATGGGTATTTATAAGCACCTAACTGCTGTCCTCATTGCGTTTCTTCCTAATTTGCAGTATTTTTGCCTATATTGTAAGCTCTCCAGTCTCTTCTAGCTTTTGCCATTTTGCTTGTTTAAACACCCTCTCTTATCTGTGGAAGCAGGGGAATGGGCTGCATCCAAGCAAGGATTGTGAAATATAAGCTGTCCTTTCCTTTTCTCTTGTGGTATACTTTTTCTTTTCATTTCTGGGAAAAAGAAAACTTCCAACTCAAGACCATTTTTTAAAGGGATTTAAGTCACATAGTTTGGATCTAAAAATTGTACAGTATTCATACTTTCAGTTGATTTCACTGGGAAATGAAGGAGGCAAATAAGGGTTATAAATATTTTCGTCGACCTAGAGCCCATGCTCAGTATTGCAATACATCTCTCCCAGTCAGTCAAATGGAGCTGTTTTTGCTATAACAGAAAACTCTCATTTTTACAGTAAAATTGCCTTAGCAGATACTGTGGAAGCTGGATGATCTGTCCTGTGCATTTTAAGCATTATAAAGCCCATTTTTCTCTCATTATTTCACATTCAGTTTAGGTTTACTCTCTTTTTGTATTGTTTACAACATTAATGATTTGCATTTAATCAAATAATTCTGGTCCAGTTCCATTGTATAAATTTGTTCTCCAAGTGTTCACATAAAATCCTATTAGTGTGTTTTCTCCCAGCACATTTTGGGATACAATAGCCCATTACTATGAAAATGGAAATAACTGTACTCCCAGGCAGGTGAAGTGTTGCGTGGCATAACTGCTGTGCTACTAAATTTTACACTCACATTTTGTTATACAGTATAATTCATTTCAGAAATGCAGGATGGTGACTTGTCGCACGTGGTAAGTGCTGTGGGTTTTTTTTTAAGTTTTAGCAAAAATCAATCTAGCTGCATGAGCTGTGAGAGCAGGAGCTCCCTCCCCCACCTCTTCCATATGTTCTGAATTAACTGCTGCATTCACATGAGCAAAACAGAGCTGGAAATAGAAACTGGAGCCCAGATCCTCCTTTGGCATAAACTGCATAAACTAGTACAGTTACAGTGCAGCTAAAATGCATGGGTTGATGTAAATAAGTAAAGATATGGCCCCTAAGATTTCATTTATTTCATAGTCTTAGCCACTAAAAGAAAAGCATCTGTGCTTTGCAGACTACAAGCTCACTGTTGTAAAAGAGGATGTCCCCTTTGAAAGTGCTGTGCTATACATCTTCTTAAAAAGCCGTGGTAGAAAATTTAAGAAATGTTAAGTCATTAAGTTTTACAATCTTTATATGCTTTTACAATACCATTAAAATTGCTCAGACTAGAATATTAACTATAGAAAATGAGGAATCACCGTTGGTTTTGTCAATGTGTGGTTGAGTTGGAGGACACCATGCTAAAGCAACTGGAAAATCCTGAGAGAATTCTGAAGCCTGGGAAGCCAGGAAGGGTTTACTGAAAGCAATTTGTGCTTGAATGGCCTGATTTTTTTTTTTTTTTTTTTTTTTTTTTTTGTTGTGAAATGGCAAGCTCTGTGGATAAGTGGAGAGCAGTCGATGTTTGCCTCAAATTTAGCAAACCTTTTGACATACTCTGGAAAAACATCCACATAACTTCACTGAGGAGATATGTGTAGTAGTAGTTAATGATAGGAAGTTGAATTGGCAGCAGTCTGATGTTCCTGGGAATCTGACACTGAGGTTGATCCTGCTCTTCATCTTGGTCAAAAGCCTGGGTGATGGGCTGGCATGGATGAGTCCCCTGCAAGTTATGGATGGTACAAGCCTGGGGATGCAGCTGGCATGCTGCAGGGCAGGGCTAGCCAGGGAGGAACCTCAACAAACTCAGCGAAGGGGCAGTAAGGAACACTGTGAAGTTCAACAAAAGCAAAGGCAAATTCCTGTGCTAGGTTGAAATAAACCCTTGAATGGACACCAGCTGGAGTTTACTGGGGTAGCAGCAGTTCTCCAGAAATGAACCTTGTAGTCCTGGTAGTGTTAAATGTGCCAACACTGTATCTTTAAGGGAAGGAAAGCTAAGCACATCCTGGGCTGCATTAGCAAGATTATATTCAGCAGGCTAGACAAAGTGATTTTCCCTCCTGTTCAGTACTGACAAGCCACACTTGGAGTGCTGGGTCTGGTTTAGGAGCACCTCAAAAGGGTTGTTGACAAACTAGAAAGAGTCCAGAGGAGGGCTGCTGAGACATTGAGGAGACAGGAGGATGTGACATACAAAGAAAGTCTATGTTTTTGTGTGTGTATCTAACAAACATCTAAAGAAAGGTCTTTCATTACCTTTCATTAGAGGCAGCACAGAGCCCAACTCCTCTTCATGCACAAAAAGGGGATGAGAGATGACAGCGACGAGTTGCAGAAAGGGAAATTCTGACTAAAATATTCTCAACACAAAGTGTGTTGAGGCAGGTTCACTTGCATGGAAGTGTATCAGCAAAATCCATCCATAGCTGATGGTGTAGAGAGTGATTTCTAGGGAAAAAGAAAAGGATAAGAGCTGGAGAAACAGACAGATGGAAAGAAAGTGGTGAGTAAACTGCTCATGGGCCACCTGGGAGGGGATGAGGGTCCCCAGAGGAACACCCTCCTGCTTGCTATGCAGCAGGGTTCCCTTACAGTAATTTTTCCACAGTAACTCTGTAGTTTCCACCAGGCCTTGCTCAAGCTCCTGGCTGGTCACTCCTGCTGAGGAATGGTAGCACTGCCTGGAGGGTGCTTTGATGAGCAGGAGGTGCCCTGCCCTGCTTGGTAGCTGAGCTTGTACGTTGTTGGTTCTCCAATGTAATCCAGATGCTGGAGAGAAAAGGGGAGACGGGGAGAAAGAGGAGGTGACTGTCACACCAGGAGAAACCCTGCCACAACAACACTATCACCATTTGTAGGTGCTTGAGAGGAACAGCATGAAGAAGCAGCTTGAGAGCAACAAAAGAAAGACACCATGGCAGAGGCTCTGGAAAGCACTGCCCTGGCAGCTGGTGTGAAAAGGAGCCAAGCTGGCATGAAAAAGGAGAAAAGGAGGTCTTCAACACTGCAGGCAGAAGGCCTTTTGCAAGCCAGCAGGCTAAGGCATCTATGGCACTGTGCAGCAAGGCTTAAAGCGAGAGTCCTTCACTGAGAGAGTGGTGTGACACTGGGACAGGATCCCAGAGAGGCTGTGAAGTCTCCCCACGGACACCCAGCGCTTGACTGGACAAGGTCCTGAGCAATCCCACCCAAAAGTAGCCTTGTTCTGAGTGTGGATTTGGACTAAGTCATGCCCAGAGCCCTCTTCCAAGTTAGATTTCCTTATAATCCTCTGTAATTAGTGTTGTGTACCATAAGCACTGTAAATATATTTCAAGTGGTGACTAAAGGCTTAAAATCTTGTCTAAAAATTCCTGTAAGGGGAGAAGACAGAGCTCATGCTCACATTGGACATATTTTTATCTTCATAGGAAGATGATAAAAAAAAGATTATTTTAATTGACATAATTTTTATAGGAACTTAATCTTTTTTTTTACTTTCTTTGGATTGAGACTTATGAAAAATGTAAAAGATGATTCAAGCATAAGTACCAAAGACACTGAAGGTTTTGCAGCTATATTTGACTCAATAGTGAATTCAAGGAAAGCTATAATAATGAAGCTTTCCTAATATCATGAAATCTCAATAATACTATTCATAAAAAGAAAAGTGTTTACTGCTTGAACTAAATGCCTCCCAAACATTAAAAAATTGTCAACATATATAAATTCTATTTTCTTTCCTGGGCTTTCCAATAGGTATTCTTGGAGAGATTGTCTTTTCCTAGGTTTATAAAAAAAGAACAAGAACAGGTGAGTAAATTTATGTAGAATATGCATCTTCAGGGAGTTATATAAATGAAACCTGAATTTTTCTATTTACCATAAACCAGAGTTCAGATAAATGAGGCCCTGTCTATATTTTGACTGAATTCAGTCAATTCATGTTAGGTTCAAATTTAAAAGCAGCTTCCAGTACAGTGACTAGACACTGTGCAACCTAGCCAGCTACATTACAAAAAAGTTTCGTTAGAGTTACAGGTCCTAACTAGCACTTGAAAACTTCAGGAATTATTTTTATATGCCCTAGAAGGGAAAGTGAAAGAGTTACGGAACTGATGTCATTCCTGTACAAGTGCATGGACTGAAAGATTTTAGTGAGCAGGAATTTGGGATGGTGTTCTAGTCTATATCAGGTGATGGGAAAATTCCTACACACTGGTAGATCCAGCTGATGAGAAAACTAAATGCATATTTTGCTTATTTAGTGCAATATTTCCATCTTGGCAGCATTTTAGAAAATGTGGGGATTTGTTTGGGGTTTTCTCTTGCTTTATCTGATTAGCTACATGAATATGACTGATGGATACAGACCACTACAAAAATTATCAGAACTTTATTTTGCAGGAGGGAATTATTCTGTCCAATTATTTATATACAAGATACAGAGAGGTGCTAGTGGTCCCTACAAATATACATAAGAAATCAAGAGCAAACCATGGGATATCAGGGTTATGCTTTCTCCACTTTTAAAATTAGCCAAGGGCACAGTGCCATTTACTCTGATGGAAATCCAGCTACATACATTTACCTGGGACAAAGAAGGAAGTCTTTAAAAGTACTATTGGATATGTGTAGGCTCATTTTTAGCTTGTATATATAAGTATCTACTTGAGAAAGGTGGCTGTAGTCAGGTGG
>WAAE01003809.1:375417-411923 GCA_013400495.1 Nicator chloris | reverse complement strand
TGTACAGTCTGTGTAAAGCACTCACACATTTTTGAAGTGCTCAGTCCTTCCTGTGTGCCTGAAACCCAGCACACTTATACGGACATTTAAACATTTTATTGCTGATAGGAAATGAAACCTCCGATTAAAAGACATTACCAAAGATAAAAAGCAGCTCTGAATCTAATTTCAATTGTTTGTTGCAGGAACCCAATTTTCAAATGATAATGGCAATAATTAAAACGTCCCTTATCAACAGAGACAAAAGTTCTGCCTGTTGGCAGGTGAAGCTGAGGAACAGGGTGAGCTCAGGCTTCTCAGAGCTGAAATCATTTTCCAGACAAGTTCAAACAAGCCCCAGAACAATTCTGCTTTTGTTGTGCTTTTTCCATGAGGGGAGGAAGATCCTTTCCCTTTGCATGTACACGGGGTTTTTTCTCCTATTTTTCACTCTCCTATATCCACAAGGTTACATTATGTGGAACAAAACCTCATGTAAACAAAACTATTCTGTTGTAGAAAGGAGGTTTGGGGAAAGCTCAGAAAAAACTCAGGCCTTCAGTTTGGGCTTTACTTGTAATTATGGATTATCCTATTTAGAATTAACAAATGCACCTCCTCAGCCTTTGAAGAGTTGGCCACGGAGGGCTCTTGTGCTCTCAGTGCTGAGACTCCTGAACTCCACCATCACCCCTCTTGTGCAATGGGGTGTTCACGAACACAAATTAGGTCTTATTAAAAAATGTCTGGATGGACATCTGGAAAATGAACTTTATTTTGCCCTGAGAACTCTCAGGTTTCTGGACATACGCTTTCCAAAGGTAACATGGTGCAGAATTTGGGATTCAGGCTTTTATCTCATGGAATAGAAATCCATTGTATGGTCTCCTTTCTTCCCTCTCCAAAGCCACCCAGTGACAGTCTCAGGAAGAGTCACGGGACTTTCAGAAGGTCTCATTCCTCACCTCAGTCACTCCCAGGGGATGGAAGGCAGGGGATGGAGCAGAGCTTTGCCTTCTGCAGGATGCCCAGTCCAGGGCTGGGGAAGCTCTCCCTTGTCACCCCCAGTGCAAACACTGGGCCCGAGGTGTTTGTGAGGAGATGACACTTCCCAGTGCTCAGCAAACCCGTTGGTGCTCCTTCAGCAGTGTTAATTGTCCCTAATTCATACAGGCTGTTCCTAGGCAGGGGAAGTCTTTCCAAATGTCTTCACTGTCGTTTGACTGCAGGGTTCAGGATGAGCTGATCACACTTTGAGGTCTCTAACTTGGGGGCCTGGCATTTTTCACATTTCTGATGCTGCAGTGAGTGAATCCTTCCCCCAGTGAATGTTTGCACTCACAGTCCCATACAGGACAGGCTGGTGCACCTTTCACCATCACTTGAAGCTCTTTCTGCTAATGAAAACCCTGCAGAAAAGATCTCATTCCACATTTAATTGTGTTTCTGTAGCTGCTCTAAACCCACATCACTTTCATCCTGGCTGCACTCTCCATGAACAGGATTTTTCCTCCTGGAGGAGCTGTTATTTGTCATGTACTGGTCATGGCTGATTTTATTTATCAGCACAGGAGTGTGAAGACAGAAAACTGTGACACCTTTCTTGTTTCCCTTCTGCTCTGGAGAAAAGTCAGGGGAGGAAAAGGGTGGTGGGAAAACACTGCTGGGTTAAAGGGGTGTTTTGCTGAGGTTTTCCTGTTGGCTTTTCCTCCCATGGATAACAAGTGTGGAGATGACAGGACAGATCTCAGCCACAGCTTTTCATCCACTGAGATCCATCTGGAGCCAAAACTTGTGCAGTGCCTGGGGGCACAGTAACAGGGAGAAACCACGGGAGCAAGGAGGGCTGCAAGCAGCAGGGTTTCCCTGGATGTGTTGCTGCTGGCACTTTTGAATTCAAGCTTCCCCAGAGCTCAGTGCTGCCAAACCCAAGCCCCAGGGCGACAGTGGGGTTTTGAAGCAGAACATTTACCTTTAGAGAGAATGTAGGTTTCCATTCCTGAGGAAGAACTCTTGTACCAGTCAGTGACTTTTAGGAGTCCCTGGAAGCAGAGTCTGCTCACCTCTGCAGCCAGGAGAGGCTGTGTTCTCCTCCCTTTAAGGAGGAGCTGATGGATATGCAGAGCTGGCAGCAGCACATTCCCAGCTGGGCGATGACACCAGGACCACCAGAAACTCCAGTTACAGTTGTGGCCTCTCTTGAGAGAGGCTTGGCCCACCCCAGCCTTAGTGCCAGCTCTGGAATGTCCCTGCCCCTTGTCAGCAGCCCCTCGAGGAGGCCCTGTGGCCCCAGCACCCCCTGTCCCCTGGAGCCAAGCAGGGCCCAGGGTCTGCTGCGAGCAGAGGATGGGGCAGAGCTCAGGGCGACCTCAATTTCTCAGCTCTGATGCTTCAATTATTTCTGCAAGGAAAAGAATCTCTATTATTTAATAATGGCTGAGGCCCTCCAAATTATTCATCAGCTCAGGAAGGGAGCTGCTGAAAGGCTCAGGGAGGACGTGGTGGGTGTGTGTTGGGGGGGGTCAGTTGGTGTCTGAGTGGAGAGAGACCTTCGGCTGCTTCACTTCATTCCCTTCCCAGCACAAGCTGAACTCCTCCTTCTGGGGGTCTTGTCCAGCCATGGAATCCTGGAATGGTTTGGGTGGGAAGAGACCTTAAAGATCATTGCATTCCATATCCTGCCAGGGTCAGGGACATCTTCCACTGTCCCAGGCTGCTCCAAGCCCCATCCAGCCTGGTCTTGGGCACTTCCAGGGATCCAGGGGCAGCCACAGCTTCTCTGGGAATTCCAGCCCAGTCCCTCACCACCCTCACAGCCAGGAATTCCCTCTCAATATCTGACCTAAATTTCCCCACTTTTAGTTTGACCCCGTTCTTCCTCATCCTGTCACTCCAGTTCCTGACAAAGAGTCCCTCTTTGGCTTCCCTGGAGCCCCTTCAGATCCTGGAAGGGGCTCTGAGGTCTCCACACAACCTTCTCCTCTCCAGGCTGAACAGCCCCAGCTTCCCCATTTGTGCAACTTGGAGAGAGATTTTATTTCACCTTAGGTTTGAGCCAGGAGTGATCCCCCAGGTGGGAACAGAACGTGCCCCTGTCCATGAGTGATCCCAGGGTCCCTGGGGGTGCTTTGGGGGATGCACTGCTGGCTCTGTTGTGCTGCAAGTGTCCCCTGCCCACACATTGAAAATAATCCTTTTCCACTGGAGCAAGAAGTTGAACCCGTAAAATGCTGGAAGGGGTTTTGTGGAAGTGTTGTACCTTTGTGTTTGAAAAGAAAAAGGATCTTTGCTTGCATATTTAATTGCCAAATTATCATATAAATGTCACATTACTTTGGATGCCAGAACTCACTGATATTTTAAATGCTTCCGTGTTTTAATTCCTTGCCAGTCAACCTTTGCAAACCTAATTACAAAGGGAAAATCACTGATGGCATTTTGTTCACCATGTTTGGACCTGAATTGAGTTCTCTGAGAGTTAGGGAAAATTTTCAGCTGATTTTATTTTCTCTTTCTTGGTAGTGACAGCAGCTCTTCTTCCTGCTCCCCCTGGCATAAGATGGATTTCTGTCAGAAAGCCATGGAGCAGCAGTGCCAGAACAGCCTTGTGTATTTGGGTTAGCTCCACAAAACAACCCAAAAATAAACAGAGGAGCCCATGCAGAGCTGGAAACCTTGGGGAGGCTTCATTCAGAGCAGCCTTCCACTTCCACATCTCCTTCCATCTCATTGTGAAAGCAGCTGTCTGAAAAGGATCAGAGTCAAAGGGGAATCCTCCTGTGATGGCACCGGGTGGGTTCTGATGTTTCCAGTGCCTTGGGAACGGCTCTCTTCAGAGTCAGTGTGATATTTGTGTTTCTGTAACACCTCCACACACCTGGGGGCTCCTCACCAGCACTGTGCCCCCAGAGTTGTGGGGCTGGGCTCAGGCTCTGTGCCCCCAGAGCTGTGGGGCTGGGCTCAGGCTCTGTGCCCCCTGTCCAGCTCTGCTGTGGGGCTGGGCTCAGGCTCTGTGCCCCCAGAGCTGTGGGGCTGGGCTCAGGCTCTGTGCCCCCTGTCCAGCACCGCCCTGGAGGCAGCTCCAGCAGCTGCCTGCCCTCCTCATCCATGGAAACCCTCTGAGAACCGTCCTCAGGTGATGGAAACAGCTGTGCTCCCTCAGCTCAGCCCAGAGCCCTCCTTGGCAATCAGTCTGGTGCCTCTTCCATGGGAATCAATGCACAGTCAATGGCAAAAGGGACACGAAATCCCTCTGCTCTGAGGGAGCCCAGCTGGCTCTGCTCAGACCTGCTGCAAGGGACAATCTGTGCCCCGGGGCACGGTCTGTGCCACACCCCGGGGTGCCAGCTCCGTGTCACAGCGCCGGGGATGGTCTGTGCTACACCCCGGGGTGCCAGCTCCGTGTCACAGCCCCGGGGATGGTCTGTGCCACACCCTGGGGTGACAGCTCCGTGTCACAGCCCCGGGGATGGTCTGTGCCACACCCCACGGTGACAGCTCCGTGCCACACCCCGGGGTGACAGCTCCGTGTCACAGCCCCGCTGCCTCCAGAGCAGCAGAGATTTGTCACTAGTTCAGCATCATGTCCCGTCGTGTCCCAGCACAGCCCAACCTCCTGTTTGCCACGTGATACAGAGAGGCTGAGCAGGCGCTGCTTTCCCAAAAATCCCAAAATGAATTTGGCGGGGCTGGGATTATCCAGGGAGCTGTGGGGGGTGAGAACCAGCAGGAGGTGGTGCCTGGGGGCTTCCCAGGCTGCTGCAGAGTTTGCTCTCAACCTCAATCTGAATTTTCCCTCTTGAAAGCAGAGTCTTGTTCCCCTCACATTCTTCCAGAGCACACTCAGCTTTGGGGCTGGAGCTCCCATATTCCAATGCCTTGGAATCACAGAGCTCCTTCTGCCAACCCTTCCCTTCCTTGGTTCTTCTGGTTGCAAGGTGGTAGCAGAGCACTCTCCCGTTTCTGCTCTCTTTTCTAGCCTGAAGTGGAGGAAACAAACCCATCTCTGCTAATGCAGACATTTAGGGCTCTCCAGCCAAGGTTAATAATCCAGTGACATCTGAATTGCATGTGCTGTAATAATTGCATGTGCTGGAAATAATCAGCACCTTTCCCAAAAGCTGCTGCCGGGTTTGGAACAGGCTGGTTACAGCCCAGGGAGGGAGGTGGCCCCGTGGATGCTCTCGGTGCTGAGAGAGGGGATTTCACACAGGACTGGGGTCATGCTCTGATGTGCAGAGCCGTGTCAGTGTAAAATGTGTGGCTGCAATGAAAAGGTGGGGGAAAAAAGGCCTTCTTTCCACTTTGTTTTCATCCTTCAGGAAGATCTTGTCTCTCACATTCTTAAAGAACACAACTAGTCCAGAGTGCTGACACACATTCCCAGCTGGGTCTGCTTAAGTCTGTCCCAAGCTCTGCCCAGATGTGCCGAGCTGGGGCTGGATCCCAGATTTCTCAGGAATTCTGGACACCTTAGTCCAGGCTCTTCTTTGTTTGGGAGATTTGTGTGATTGTTTGGGTGTGGTGGTGTGGAATTTTGGGGGTTTGATCATTTGGTTTGTGGTGTGGGGTTTGGGGGTCTGTATTGTTTGGGTTTGCTGTGACAGCAGGGAGGGGCCAGAGCTTGTGTGCCACGATATTTCCATCCCTGCAAGGATGAGCTTGGGGAAAACCTAAAACTCACTGGCAGTAGCACAGGGAGGAGAGGAAGCCATCCATTCCACCCTGGTGGCCCCACAGCTGAGCTCAGTGTGCACCCAGGCACAGGCTGGTGCAGCTCTGTGTGCCCACACTGCCTGATCCACAATGTGGCTCATTACTGCACAACGAATACCCAGCATTGGCAAAACCTTGTCAGAAAAATGCTGCATTATTGTGTTTTCTCCCTCTTCTGAGCAGAATGTAGGGTGTTCCTCCAAAAGAGGAGTTTGTGTTCACTGAGAATCCCAGAATGTCCTGAGCTGGAAGGGACTCACCAGGAGCACTCAGTCCAACAGAACCCCCACCAAGCCCACCCTGGGCATCCCTGGAGCGCTGGCCAAAGGCTCCTGGAGCTCTGGCAGCCTCGGGGCCGTGCCCATTCCCTGGGGAGCCTGGGCAGTGCCAGCACCTCTGGGGGAAGAGCCTTTCCCTGCTCTGCAGCCTGAGCCTGCCCTGGCCCAGCTCCAGCCCTGCCCTGGCTGCTGTCCCTGTCCCAAGGTCAGTGCTGGCTCTGGGCTGGCTCAGTTGCATCCCATCTCTCCATGGGATGATCCTGCTCCCTCCCAGGCACTGCAGGGATCAGCTCCCAAACAGGAGCTGCCCGGGCAGCCCAGCTGCTCCCAGCACAGCAAACAGAGATGCACTGCCTGCCCTCAGGTTCTGTTCTGGATTAGGGACATGATGGAGCCCTGACATTTCAACCAGGAGCTGAGACATTTTAAGTTGTGTGCAGGGAAAATTAAGGTCTCTGCACTTTCCAGCAAGGATATTGCAAGGAGTGGGAAGCCAGACAAGATTCATTACAGCCCCAAAGTGCAAAATTTCCCACTTCCATCTGCAGTTTCCTGTTTTCACTGTCTGTCATTCTGAAATGTTTGTATGAAATACAGGGAAGCAAGGGGCAGGAGAGCTGCAGGGATAAAGCTGGCAAACGTGCACACCTCTTACGTGGGGCTTTTGTGTTCCTTTCCAACCCCACCAACCCCGGTGGACACACTGGAATTCCACAGCCTGGGGACAGCAGCAAGTCCCAGGCCAGCAGAGCTTCTGTAGGGGAAGAAAGGAATGCTCCAATGAGCCACAGAACCTTAGAGAAGGCCAGAAACGGAGCTGAACAGGGCAGAAAACCAGAACAGTTTCGGTCCTGCCTATTTCTGTTCACATTGTTGTTGTATAAGCCTCTCAGTTATGGGAGGACAATTGTAAGAGGCCTTTTGGTGGGATTGTGTTTGGAGCTGTTTGTACACAGGGAGGTGCATCACGAGCACCCTGACATGAACCATTCGTGTCACTCAGCCAGGTTTTCACCCCGGGTGACACAGATGGAACAGCCCTCTGGATCCTTTCCTTTCCTCTGCTGCTCTCCGAGCTTCCTCTGCACCTTCGACTTTGCAGCCTCATGGCCAAGTAATCTGTGCACCTCTGTGTGAAGGGATCTTGTGTGGGCACCTGGCATTTGTGTGGGAACCTGGGATTTGTGTGGGAACCTGGGATTTGTGTGGAAACCTGGGATTTGTGTGGGCACCTGGGATTTGTGTGGGCACCTGGGATTTGTGTGGGAACCTGGGATTTGTGTGGACACCTGGGATTTGTGTGGGCACCTGGGATTTGTGTGGGCACCTGGGATTTGTGTGGGAACCTGGGATTTGTGTGGACACCTGGGATTTGTGTGGGCACCTGGGATTTGTGTGGGCACCTGGGATTTGTGTGGGAACCTGGGATTTGTGTGGACACCTGGGATTTGTGTGGGCACCTGGGATTTGTGTGGGCACCTGGGATTTGTGTGGGAACCTGGGATTTGTGTGGACACCTGGGATTTGTGTGGGCACCTGGGATTTGTGTGGAAACCTGGGATTTGTGTGGAGCAGGGTGGTGGGAGGGAAGAGCCCCTGCCCAGGTGGGAGGCAGCTGGGGAGGCAGAGCAGCTCTGTGTCCCAGGAAAGCCCGGCTGGATGCAGCCTGGGCCAGCCTGGAGGCAGGAGCGGCCCAGACAGGCACTGCAAGGAGAAGGGAGTTGGATTTCCGTGGGGCAGGGAGCTGTGCAGGGCTGGCACCCTGCTGCTAAAGCTGGGCTCGGTGGCCCCAGGGCAGGGGTGAGGGTCCCTGCCTCTGCTGCCTCCCCAGGAACAGCTGCCTGCCCCGTTTGGTGGCCTGGAGCTGGCAGGTGCCAACGGGGAGGCTCTGATGGATTCCTTCTTCTCCCTTATCTGCTGCACTGCACTTTCTGCAAATACAAACGTCTTGAAACGCCACGGAGACAGCAGGGAGAGAGAGCCCCGATAAATCACCAGGGCTGGGAGCCTTTATTGCCACTGCCAGCAGCTCCTGCCACGGCTTTGTTTCCTTCCTGCTGCTCAACTCCCTTGGTTTGCTTTCTGCTCACCTTCCCTGTGCCCTGTTCCCACTCTTAGCTGTTCATTATTGCCATTAACAATTATTAATTTGGGTCAGAATCCACTCAAACTTGGTGCCACAAAAATTCAGAGTTTCATCTGTGTTTTCTCCTTCTTCCTTCCCTCTGTCATCACCTTCCTTCCCCAGATTCCCTCTCAGGGTCCTGCCCCACCTCGAGGTGCCTTGTCCTGAGCCCAAGTGCTGCCTGGATGTGCCCATCCATGGGAGATGTCACCTGGGGCCACGGCAGAGGCTTCGTTTGGGAATGGGGCTGCTCAGGGCCAGATCTGGGCAGCAGGAGAGGGCCGAGGGTTTTACACGTGCCAGACGAGGCCAGCTCAGCACTCAGCTGTGCAGAACAGGCTGCAGGGCCTCCAGTGCATCCTGACCATTTTCTGAGTCTTAAACATTTCAAGAAAGCACAGGACTGAAAGAAAAAATGCTTTCCCAAAAATAGTTCTGAAAGCTGTGATGGTGGGAGCCCTCCAGCACTGCTGGGAACCAGGGAGGGAGTTCAGCCAGCCCGGGGTGATGAGTGCTCCTGGATGAAGCAGCCTGGCCCTCGAGGGAATGCTGAGACCCAGCAGGAGCTGAAACCCCAGGAGCTGCTGTCTCTGCACCACGGGGAAGGAAAATGAACAGCTCCAAAAGGCCCTGAAGCCACTGCTGGGAGCACTGAGCTGCCTTTGCAGGGCTGTCAGCTGTTAAACAGCTGGGGATGGGGTCAGCTCCTCCAGAGCTGCATCCAGACCAAAAATCCAGTTTGAACTGGTTTATCTGGAAGCCTTTGTTTCACTCGGGGAGATGTGTGAGTCGGTGTTTTGGGGAGCACACAGATCACCCAGAGCTCTGGTGGTGCTTTGATCCCAGAGGAGGGCTGGAGGCAGATTAAACAAATGGGGGTTGGGATATCAGATACCTGTAAAAAAAAGTGAAAAGGACCTGATTCTACCAAAGGCTGGGGCCATAACGTGCTGTCCTTGCTGAGTTTCCAGGGCACTGAGCCCTGAGGAAATCTGACACAGCTTTGCTGAAATGTTATCCCTGCCTATCGCAAAGGAGAGGTGCTTGTCCTGGGGTCCAGCTCCACAGAGTCTCCACTGGAAACGGAGAAGCTCCAGGAACACCAGGACTGTTCTTACCTTCCCAAAGCAGCTGGTGAACAACGAGCCCAAGGTTGAAGCCAGGAGGGCTTTGGTGGCATTTGTTGCTGTGAAGGCTTTTGGGGTGGTTTGGCATCACAGGGTAGGGAAAGGAACTGTTCCCACACCCAGACCTGCTGCTGCCTGCTTTGGGTCCATCCCTTTGGCTCCTGGATCTGCCCCTTATAGAGCCCAAGGGGCTCCAAAGCAGTTTTGAAATCTTGCAGGCAGGATCTGTGAGTGGGAAATATTTTTTATTTGGGTTGATTACAAGAACTTTGCATTTCCTCACTGCCTGTGTCCTGCAAATTTTCCTCTTGCCTCTTGCTGTCTTTTTTCTTTTTCTTTTTCTTTTTCTTTTTCTTTTTCTTTTTCTTTTTCTTTTTCTTTTTTTCTTTTTCTTTTTCTTTTTTTCTTTTTCTTTTTCTTTAGGGGGGAAAACCAGTGGGCTATAACCCCAGCAAATCTCCTTTACCAGATGTAAATCCATCCCTGTGCTTAAGCAAAAACCTTAAGCTCAAGTTAGAGTGGCTTCAAAATCAAGGCTTTTCCTTGTCCCTTCTTACACTGGGAATTTCCTGGCGGGTTTTATGGCTCAGCACAGAGAACCTGGCCTTTGTTGGACACAGAACCAGGATAAGACATAAACACAACCCAAGGAGCTGCACTTGCCCCAGGCCCAGGACATTCCTGCTGCCCCAGGACCAGCCTAGAGCCTTTGCCATGAGCTGGGATGGAGAAGCTGATCCCATAAAACTGGGAACACAAGGCCTTGGAGAGGTGCTCTGGGCCAGCCTGGCAGGAGGGTGTAAAGCCTCCAGAACTCCTTCAACCCCGTGGATCTCTCCTGATTTACACCAGAGGAGCGTGGGGCTCTTAGCACATGTGCCAGATGGTCTTTTATAAGCACAGGAATTATTTAAGAGTGTGGCCATTACTGCAGTGCTAATGAATTACAAATAACTCCTGCAGGAAATGCCTCTTGCTGACTAAGAAACGTGTCCCCAAGATAAGCTAACAGTTGAGGTTTAAAGGGTCAGCAATTTTTAAAAAATATATTTTATTCCAAGTAAGTTAAAGGGGCCTGGAAAGATCCCGCTTGCCTCATTAACAAATATTGCCCAATTTTTCTTTCACAGTGGAGCAGGGGGGAAGAGAACCATATAAAATAAACACCTGGCAGGAGTGCCTAATCTGCATAAATTCAAGTGGTTACACTCCTGACAGAAACCTAACCAAAATGAGCCTTTGGAAGGTGGCAAAGCTGCCTCAGCCTTGATTTATTTGCGTGCAGGCTGTGCATGGCTGGGATTTCAGAGAGCCTGGTACTCTGTTAGCTCTGCATGGACACCCTTAGATCCAGAGGTGGAATGGGGCCAGTCCCAGCTCCCAGAGCACATCCTGGGCCCATCCTGACTCCTCCAGGGGGGAGGCTTGGTGCAGGTTGGTCACAGCCACCAATCTTGAACACTGGTGCTCCTCCAGTCCCACTGGAGGTGAAATTTATTGTTTCGGGCTCTGTTGATGCATTTTTTGTGTATAGGATCCTGGTGTTCTCCCTCCTTGGGTATTTAGGGATGGCCATTTCTCCATCTATTCTCTTTCTATCATAGTGACCAAGCAGGGAATGGCTTCCCAGTGCCAGAGGGCAGGGCTGGATGGGATCTTGGGCAGGAATTGTTCCCTGGCAGGGTGGGCAGGGGCTGGGCTGCAATTGCCAGAGCAGCTGTGGCTGCCCCTGGATCCCTGGCAGTGCCCAAGGCCAGGCTGGACATTGGGGCTGGGAGTACCTGGGGCAGTGGGAGGTGTCCCTGCCATGGCTGGGGTGGCACTGGATGAGTTCTCAGGTCCCTCAAAGCTGGTTGGAGAGGAGCCTCCTCATGCCAAGAACACTCAAGGCTTTCTCCAGGTTTTTTGTGCACATTTGCATGAAAATTCAGCCTCTCTAGGATGCTTCAGTGGGATGAGGGGAGAGGAAAATGCAGAGGGTCTGTCCCTAAAAGGGATGAAAAATGCATTTTAGTCATGCATGAGTAATTTTTGGTGCCAAGGAACATATCAGCAACAGAGCTGGTCTCATCAGAATAATAGAAAATCCATGTTCTTGGCCATCAATTATTGATAAGGGTTAACATGGTCATATCCATCCAGGGTGGTGTCACATTGTTCCTTTCCTTTGTACATCCAATTTTCTGCTTCCTTCATTCCCTTGTTCCATTTTTTAACCCAAATGTTTTCAATGCCTCCCCCAGCTGTGCCATTCCTGCTGGCAGCCACTCCATGATCCCCCAGTGTGGGGATCAGAGCAGGGCAGGGGACAAGGAATGGCAGCTCCTGGCCAGGATTTCCTCTCTCCCCCACTCCAGGATGGGCTCCAGCAGGAGCAAACCCATCGTTCCCCCAGGAACAGGACCCAGGGCACGGAGAGAACTGAACCTGCTGCTGTCTCAGCACCCTCAGGGAGAAGGAGGATGCAGGAAAGCTCTCCAGCTCCAGGGTTGTTCCAGGCACACCCCAGGTGGGAGGAAATGAGGGAATCTGTCCCAGAGCAGCATCCCAAACCCAAAGGGCCGAGGGAGGAGGTGTCACCCAGCAGCCCCTCCCCAGCACCTCTCACTGCCTGTGTGACATTTGTTCTTCCTAAAAACCCTCCCTAACTGTGCTGTCCTCTAGGCAGGGAAGGGAAGGAAGGTTGATTTTTTTCTCCCCACATGCAAAAATCCACATTTGAACAAAGACTGGGAAAACTCCCTATACAGAAGCAACATCTTGTAATTAATCATAAAAAGTATCATTGTGTGGGAATTATTGTTTAGCAAGAGCAAACACCTGCTCTGGTCTATCTTCTTTTTGTCATGGTTTGGACAATTTTCAAGAGTTCAGAGGTAAAGCTTGGTTTTCAGTAGCTCCAACTTCTTTTTCATTGATTTTCCCTTTTTTTTTTTTTTTTTTTGTAAAACTGTTCCTTCCTCAATGATGAGACATCCCAATCAGTATTAGGAATTAACATTTGTTTCACATCACTTTCTGGGCCCGTATTTGAGAGGCAGAGTAGGAAGCTGGCAGCAAGTTGGAGGGTCCCCGATTTATGCTGGATGCAAACTCCAGAAGCTTACAGAGCCATGAGGGATTAAATGTGTGGATCTGAGCACTCAAAGGAGGTGCATGGAACCAGTTTGTGTTTGGGGAGGGAGGGAGAAGGGACGAGTAGGGCAAAAATGTGGGAATTTTTGCTAAATCTGTGGGACTCTGCTGCCAGACATCCCTGTAGCTCTGCAAGTGCTGCCCCTCTCCGTGTCCTGCTGCAAACTGGGCTGCCCAGATTTTACTCATGGCTTGTAAATAGTCCAAGGGAGAAAAAAGAGAAAAGCCATTATTTTGGTCAGAAAGCACTTTGGCTGAAAGGCTGCATTTTTTATTATTTGTGTGTGCTGCAGTCCACAAATAATAAATAAAAGCCTGGGTAATTTAGTTTTAATGATGTTCCCTGGTTTCAGCTGTCCCAGGTGTGCCAGGTCCGGCCCCTCTTCAGCCACTTCATCATTGCCAGGGAAATGTGCAGCTGATTGTCCATCCCCTGTGCTCTGCAGCCCTTCCTTGGCTCTGCTGCTGCATTTGGGGTTGGCCTCACTGCCACAGGGAATGAGGGAGCTGGAACAGCGGGCTTTGGGGGAATTCAGGATCCTTTCTCCCCTCCCTGCAGGACTGCAGCATCGGCCACTGCCACAGCAAAGGCTGATCTCTGCAGATCTCCCCCTTCTAAAGCGGGGAAAGTGGAAATGTTTGAAATAACCCCTTTGGAACTCTTTAAAGTGAAAATATTCCCTCTAAGTGGGAACATTCATTTCCATTTAGGTGTTTGGGTATAAAAGAGGGAGAAAGCAAGGTGGGTGACATCCAAAGGGTCACCTCTGGATGACGAGGGAGATGGCAGCTCTGCACTGACCCAGCTGGGAGGGACGGATGGAATTGTTTCCCACTGGATTTCTCTGTAGATGGTGCCTCTAATCTGTGCAGAGCTGATCCAGCTGGCAAAGCTCCACATCCAGAGATGGTGCAAACACCCCAAGGCCAGAGCAGGGAACCCTGGAGTGATTTACGACTTTGTTCTCATCCTCAGGTCCATGACTGGGGATATTCTGTGGGGTTTTGAACTGAAGTGAGGAGTACTGGTGCTGGGTATCACTCACGTTTTCCAAGAGAAAGGCTTTGCATTTTTCCTGTTTGCAGTGGGACCTTTGGATGCCCACTGAGGGGAAGACTTCCAGGTCCCCTCAGCAGAGTGCTGTGTCCCCAGGTGTGTCACCTTTCCCTCCTGGCCCTGGGATCTGCCTCTCCCCAAAGGAGCGCGGCTGTCACGTTGTCCACGGATCAAACTCCACCCTGTGCTGCAAGCTGGGGTCTGAGCCGTGAGCTGCACTAGGAATGAGGGCCCTGACCTTAACCTGGCACCAGAAACTGCCCAAACCTCAGTGGGGAAAGGTGAGCCCAGCCCTGGTGTCCTTGAGCAGCCTGAGCTGAGGGTGAGCACAGGGCCCGGGGACAGCGGCGCTTCGGGCATCAGCTGAGGAGCTGGGAACTTCCCTAGCAGCCATCTCTGGAGAAATCCCAAAATCTCCTGAAAATGCTGCCTGGGGTTGCCCCTGGGTCTGGCTGTGCCACCCTGGCAGAGTGGAGCCATGAGGGAGGGTCCCTGGTGGGGCTGTCAGGAGTCCTTTGGCTGCTGCTGTCCCGAGAAGCAAAGGGGCTGGGTTAGGGGCTGAGCTTTAGGGTTTGAGTGCCATGGGGGAGAAACTGTGTAACCCTGGCCTTCCTTTGGTCAGAGCAGAGGCTGAGGACACCCAGGGTGCGGCTTTGATCCCTATCTGGGCCACTCACTGAAGAGATGGACTTGATGATCCTGGTGGGTCCCTTCCAGCTCAGGATATTCTGGGATGCTGTGAAATCCATCCCATTCCCATCTGCCCCTTCAGAATCACTGCAAAGCACAGGGTCAGGCTGGCAATGGGATGTGCCCAATATGTGTGCTGGGAGCTGGTGGCCCCCTGCATCCAAGGCAGTGTTATTCCAGCACCTGGATCCAAACAAAAAGAGCCCTGACTAAAGCCTGCACTGAGCTGTGGTGTTCAGTGGTGCCAAGCCTTGCCTTCAGCAGCCAGTTCCCAGAGGGATGCATCTTTTCATGCTGGATATAAACCTTAAATTTACATCTCTGGTTAAAGAGCAGCTTTCCCAGATAAGGCTTCAGTCTCTAGTGAGGATGAACAGAAACATCTCCCCCATTAAAGATTTCATCCCTTTTTTCTGATGAGGAACTGGCTGTGCAGGCATTTTATGGGTTCCCCCAGAGAGGGTCTGGTGCAGTGTTAAATCTTTGCTGTGTCAGGCTGAAAAGTCACTGGAGATGTGCTTAAACACCTCCCCCAGTCCCCAGCCAGCCGAAAATCCTTCCCTGCTGGATCACAGGTGGGAGATTAAAATCAGCACGTGCTGTGCATCCAGCAGGGACGGGATGGAGGGGGCCGTGGGCCCTCCCTGTCCCCTCCCTGCCACCCCCTGCTCCAGGGCCACCTCCAGCGACTCCTCTTGCCCCTCCTCCCGTGCTCCACTTCCCTCCCCTGTTGATGGAAATGATAAATGTCCCCGAGCAAGGACTGATCCCAGCACAACAGCAGCAATTGCAGAGTATTCCAAAATCCACATCGCACAGCTGTGCCCCGCCTCCCCCCTCTGCGGGCAGCACAGAAAACCAACAAACACAGCCCAAGTTGTTAAAATAACACTGCTTGTTGCTCGAACAGGCGAAAGCCTGGGATGCAGAATTAAAGGCTCTTATCCCTGTAACTCACCTGGCTTTCTGGAGCACACCCGGCATCCCGGCCACCCACGGCTCCGAGCTCTCAGCAGTGCGGGAGCTCTGCGGGTGGGGAGGTGAATTAAAGATGAAGTGGCAGCTGGAACTGTGAAGTTCCTGCCTTAATATCATTTTTGGAGGAGTGCTGTGCGTTTGATAACATGTGCCATGCACACGGTTATTTCCTTGAATTAGATAACAGCAGATAACACACTGATCCTAATCTGCCCCCCAGCCCGGCGCTGGAAATCTGGCATTACAGAGCGGGGTTTATCTGATCCCGGCGTTACAGAGCCGAGCTGATCTGATCCCGGCATTACAGAGCCGGGTTTATCTGATCCCGGCATTGCAGAGCCGGGTTTATCCGATCCCGGCATTACAGAGCCGGGTTTATCTGATCCCGGAGCTCCTCCCGAGCCCTCCCCAGCTCCCTTAGTGAGACATGGCCCAGGTTAACGCTGCTGCAAACGAGCTCTGCTGGGGCTGGAGCTGCCCCCGGGGCGTGGGGCTGGAGATCCTCGGGAACTGGGGCTGGAGATCCTCGGGAACTGGGGCTGGAGACCTCAGGAACTGGGGCTGGAGATCCTCGGGAACTGGGGCTGGAGATCCTCGGGAACTGGGGCTGGAGATCCTCAGGAATTTGGGTTGGAGACCTCGGGAACTGGGGCTGGAGACAGCTCGTGCCAGCTCCAGGGGCTCTGGAGGGCTTTATAAAGGGGACAGAGTGGGGACAGCCAGGGCTGCATCCCCAAAGTGCGTCAAAGTGAAGCGTCCTGGGTGGTTCCCACAAGGAGATTGTCTCCCACTGCTGGCTCACCTTCCAGGAGGATCCATGTCCTGTAATCCAGGTGGGATAACACTTGTCCAGGACCCACTTCAAGGCACTGAGAGGCCACAGGGTGGGGGGGCTTTTTGGTTGTTTGCTTTTTCCTTTCCCTGGATGTCCCCTGGATCCTGGTGTTGAGGCAGTGCTGTGACAGCACTGCACCACGGGCAGGACTCGTTTGCTGTGCCTGCCCCTGCTGGAATCCATCCCATCCCAGCCCTTGGGCAGGGATGGCAATGCAGAGATCCTTCCTGGAGGCACAGCTTTGCTGCCCCCAGCTAAAGGCTGCTTGAGCCCAGGTTGGTGAGACAACTACACCTCTGGTCCTGGGCTGGGAGCTCGGCCCCTTCCCAGCCCTTCCCAGCTGGAAGCACGCCCTCTCCAGAAAGAGGGATGCTCCTTGCCTCCCTCAGGCATGGAGGGGAGTGAGTATTTATGTCTGATTTTTCCCTGCTGGCATATAATGGGCGTTTTAGCAGCACAAACAGAAAATGCTGCATATTCATCTTCCCTGTGTGGGATTGAGATGGAGAGGAGGGAAGGCAGAAGCGCCTTGGGCTTGTTGCTCCAGTCTCATCTTTGGCAGTGATCTCGAGGATGAAGAATAACTTCATTTCCAGCCCTCATTTTATCTCCTTTCCCTGCTCTTTGTGGCTCTGCTTGGGGCCGTGCCCACCCTGGCACATGGGCAGCTGGCAAATCCCTGTCTGGTTCAAATGCCCGGTGGAGCCCTGGCCCAGCCCAGGCTGCCCAGGGACAGGAGAGAGGAGACAGAACTGGGGCTGCATGTGGAAAGATCAGGAAGGGCAATCCCCTGATTGGGGCTGGCTTGGCAGAGCAGCAGCATGGCCTCCAGTGCAGTGGGGGCTGAGAGGGGTGAGAGGATCACCCTGTACCTGCCTGGCTCGGTTTGCTCCAAGCAGAGTTCATTGGAATGGAAAAATGCAGCCTCAAGGTCATTTAACCCTTTCCAGATGACGCTCACGGTGTGTTTATGTTCGTGCTTGCCCAGCAGGAAGTGTTAATCACTAATTAATGCTAGCCCAGGTTTGCAGACTGTCCTGGCAGAAGCTCTGGCTGCAGGAGCTGCACGGTGGCCCCAACACCCAGCAGAGTTTCCGCCACACAGACTGGTTTCGCACAAGCCAACCCCACCAAGAGCCAGCCTGACTTGCCCAGGAAGTAAAAGCAGTGCAGGGCCTTTGTGCCACATGTGGCAAATGGCACATGGATAATTTAAAGTGTTCTTTGGAAGCATCTGGAAATACATTGCAAAGCATTTTAAGGAGAGTAGTAAATGTCATGTTGGATTTTATGCAGGAGAGGACATGCAACCTGCCAGGGGTGTGACTTGCTTTCCTCAACTCAGAGTGTCTGCACAGTTTTCCTGACAGCCAGCCCGGCTCCCTGGGCTCCAGCACTGCTCAGGACCAGGAGCTGCTTTGTTCATTCCCTTCCTTTGCAGGAGGAAAAACACTCACAAAGCCTTTGGTGCTCACAATCAAACCCCACACAGAAGCTGCTGTTTGAGCAGTAATTTGGGGAAGACACCTTGGGACCTGCGTGAATGCCAGCAAAGAGCATTTCCCACTCAGTGCTGCTGCAGCCAGAGATGTTCAGGCCCCAAGGGGCCGGGCCAGCCCTTTGTGGGGTTGGTTAATGCAGCCCAGGCTCTGCTCTGCCCCTCACCCAGCACACACTGATAACACAGCCCCAGGGAGGTGTTTCATCCTGGGATGGAGCCTCACAGGACAGGAAGGATCTCCTGCTTCCCCAGGTCATTTATTCCACTTTCTGTGCTTCAATCCAACCCCCAGCCCAGGCTGGGGACCACGGGCACTGCAGGGGCTGGGGCTGGGCAGGGAGAGGAGACACAGCTGGGAGAGCTGGGAATGCTCAGCCTGGGGAAGAGGAGGCTCCAGGGAGAGCTCAGAGCCCCTGCCAGGGCATAAAGGAGAGCTGCAGAGGGACTGGGGACAAGAATGGAGGGACAGGACACAGGGAATGGCTTCCCAGTGCCAGAGGGCAGGGCTGGATGGGATCTTGGGCAGGAATTGTTCCCTGGCAGGGTGGGCAGGGGCTGGGCTGCAATTGCCAGAGCAGCTGTGGCTGCCCCTGGATCCCTGGCAGTGCCCAAGGCCAGGCTGGACATTGGGGCTGGGAGCCCCTGGGACAGTGGGAGGTGTCCCTGCCATGGCAGGAAGGGCACTGGGGGGAATTTAAGGTCCCTTCCAACCCAAAATATTCTGGAATTCTGTGTAATTCTGGCTCCTGTGCCTGTCTGAGGGCACTTCTTGCTGTCCCCATCCCCTGGGCTGCACCTTCCTTCTCTTCCTCCTCTGCAGCTTTCCTTGCTGTTGTTAAATTCTGGTTCAAGTAGGTTTTAATCCACATAAAACAAAGAGCAAAATGTAAAATATTATGATATGATGAATATTATTTTATATTGTAGTTAGCTCTAGGCATTCCCTTTCTTATTTCATCATGATTGTTAGACTTCTTTTATTCCTTCCATAAAGAAAAACATTTAACGTAAAAATAAAAGGAGTTTTGATGATTTGAGTGAATTGCAGTGCTCAAGGCTTTCCTCCACGTGTGCTTAAAGATGTGTATGAACTTTAATGCAAGAGCCTGAGGAGGAAACACCTCATCCAAGTCCTGTCAAAGGCAGGAGGAGTTTGATCACGGAGCAGAGAGGAGCAGAGTGGCTTTCGGTGGGGAAAGGAGGGGTCCTTGTCACCCTCACAATTGGGGCCAGGCTGGAAATGCCTGCCCTGACCAGGACAACCAGAAAGTCCAAGGTGATTTGGAACCTTCCCCAAAATTCCCAGCTGGTACAAAGCAGGCAGTGCTGCTGCTGGGAGCAGCGTTGTGGGAGAGGCTGCTGCACTGTGGGCCCACAGCCCAGCTGTGCCATCCCGTGGGATAAATCCAACAGCAGGGATGAGCACTGGGGCAGGGCTGGGGGCCCTGGGGTCTCCATGGATGGATGGGGCAGGAGCAGACAGAGCTCTCCCTCTCCCACCCACTCACCAGGGTCTCCATCAGGCCTCTCCCACCGATTTCTGTGATCAGGTTCTGCCTTTGGCACAAACACTCCAGCCAGGAAATTGATTTTTTAAGTTTGGGGTTTTTTTCCAAACCAAAGCTGCTTAGCAGGAAAAGTTCTGGAGCTGAGGGGTTCATGGTGGGAGCCAGTGCAGCCAAATCATGAGGATCAGGATCAGGGGCAGTAAATCCCCTGGGATTCCTGGTCTGGACCCTTCCAAGCTGTCCCCAGTGCCCCGAGGGACAGCACTGCCAGAAGAGCACTGGAGGAGTTGTGTTCCCATCCCGTGTGGAGCAGGGCACTGCCCTGTGCTGAGGAAAATCCTCTGCTGGGTGTTTGCAGCTGGCAGAGGCTGCGCCTGTGCCGTGGAGCCCAGCTCTGGAGCACAGGGATGCTCCAGGAGAGAGCTGTGGCTCCCCGACGTCTGAGAGACGGTCACAGGCAATAACCAGCCTGATACAAAGCCAATTACCAGCTATTTTTAGAAAGCCTTTGACAGCCTCCCCTCTTCAAACCCGGGGATATTTATTCATTACGTTCCAAATCATCTCCGCACCCCGGGGTTGGTGCACGTGTCACAGGCACGGAGTGTCACAGGCACGGAGTGTCACAGGCACGGAGTGTCACAGGCACGGAGTGTCACAGGCACGGAGGGTCACAGCACTGGCGGTGGCACTGTCACAGCAGCCCTGTCACCGCCTCACTGACGGGGGTGGCAGCGGGTCACACATCGGGAGCAGCGCTGCCTCCGGGGACAATGAAACACTAAGTGGGCATCAGGCAGGATGACAGCGGCGTGGGGAATATCCAGGTATCGATATATAGCCAAGTATCGATAGCACTGAGTCCCTGATGCCGCAGGAGCCACCCGGCTGGGAAACGACGTGTCCTGTTCAGGGAGGGAGCATCAACGGGAGGAGAAGTCAGCTCAGAGCTGAGGTGGGAGGAGGCTGCTGCTCCATGGCTGCAATGGGCACTCCCGGCCCCGGTTTCTCCCTGCCTGGCAGAGGTGTGAGCAGCAGGGAGGGAGCGGCACCGGCAAAGCCCGCGGCTCAGCACGGCCCCTGCCAGCCCCGCTGCCCAGCCTGCTCAGCCTCGCCTCCCCCGGCCAAGCCCTGAGAGGGGAGCGGAGCCGTGCGTGACCTCCCCCAAACTAAACTTACTCCTTCTTTCTAAAAGTTTGAGGCCCAGGGCCAAATTCAGAGCTGATGCTCTACATGGTACAAATTTCAGTCTCCCCTTCTTTCCCCCTTTCCCCACGTAGAGGTTATTTTAGGCTGGGAGTCATTTTAACTGACACCTTTCCTTTGGTGCATAAATTACGTTTATTTATATTGCTTTCTGCATCAAGAGCCAGGGGAAGTGCTCAGGGAGCCTCAGCAAACCTGAGAAGCTCTGAATCGTGCCACCTTCACCAGCAATGCTGAATTTGCCCCGTGGCATCCCAGGGATGCAAACATCCTGACTGGAAGGGCCGAGATGGGATGTGCATGTGCTCAGCACCGGTCCTGCTCTCCTGACTCATGTGAATGGTCCATGATGTGCTGGCCAGGCTCAGGAAGCCTCTGGGGGTTTGTCCTGGGTTTGGAGGGGGTAGAGCAGAGCCCATGAGGCTCTTGCAGGCCTCCTGCCAGGGGCAGCGTGGAGGTGTCAGTGAGGCTGCTCCATCACAGCAACGTGGGCTCCTCAAATGCCCCAGGGCTGGAAAGGGCTCCTCAAATTCCCCCAGGGCTGGAAAGGGCTCCTCAAATACCCCAGGGCTGGAAAGGGCTCCTCAGATACCCCCAGGGCTGGAAAGGGCTCCTCAAATTCCCCCAGGGCTGGAAAGGGCTCCTCAGATACCCCCAGGGCTGGAAAGGGCTCCTCAAATACCCCAGGGCTGGAAAGGGCTCCCCAGATACCCCGGGGCTGGAAAGGGCTCCTCAGATACCCCAGGGCTGGAAAAGGCTCCTCAAATGCCCCCGGGGCTGGAAAGGGCTCCCCAGATACCCCCAGGGCTGCAAAGGGCTCCCCAGATCACCCCACTGGGAAGGGAGGGGCAGAGCTGCCAGGGGTGTGAGCCAGGCTGGGACACCTTTCTGCCACAGGAGGAAGACTTTAGATCCAGCAGATGGTATCAAATCATGGCTTTTAACACAGGCCTTCTGTTCAAACAAACTGGGAGTTGATTCCCAGCTGACAGCTCCCCCAAAGCCCAGGTGATCTGTGTTCACCTCTTGCAGGAGCAGTCCAAGTGTAGTCAGCTCAGCCTAATTAACGAATTGTGCCCCTCGATGTGCATCTTACCTTAAGCTGAAGGTAAAGCCCAGCTCTAAAGGTCTAACCAGGTCCTTCCCAGGCTAAATCCTACTGTTCAGCCTGGTTAAAGCTCCGAGGGTTTGACCCTGGGTGAGGATTTGCAGCCTACGCTGTGTCTGGGTTCTGAGTGACAATTCCCAGGCGCTCCAGTGGACTTTGCTTTGAGCCACATTTACTGCTCCGAGCACTGCCTCCATTCTCTGCTCAGTGTACCCAAGTTTTAGTGGTTAATATTTAAACATGAAAGTTCTTTTGAGACATTTGAAGCGGAATTATTAACAGCCCCATGTAGAACTGACAGGTTAACAGAACGACAATTAAAAAGAAAGGTTAAATACATTTTCTTTTCAGACCAACTGCTGTTGCCTAAGACTAATAAATCCACGAGGAGATGGTTTTTAGAGAGTGTGAGGGGCTGTGTGTCAGCTTTTATGGGCTGGAGTTTTTCAGAAATCACCACACTTCTCTTTCCAGGTAGCTACAGGTTTCAGACTCTGTTTAGCAGATGGGGCTTATTCCAAAGAGTTGTGTGAGTCAAGCAGGAAAGAAAAAAAAATTGGAATATAAAAAAAGCAAACCCTACCAGTTCTGGGGCTTTAAACATTCAGGCTCACAGTTTGCTTGGCTTTTTTAATGTACCATCGTTCTCTTTTGTCTTGATGGCTCTGAAAACACAGGGGCTGGAGAACAGCAGAAATTCTGGCTCTCTGAGGGATCAGTACAAGTGCTGAACTCCTGTTTCTCCTTTGCAAAATTGCTGCCCCCCCTGGCTGACAGGACACAGGCTCGGGAAGAGCCACTTTCTGGGGACAGTGAGGTGCCAGCTGGGATAGCCAGGCCATGAAATGGCCCCCAGCCCCCCCTGGGTGTTTGTGGGCAAAGTTCAGACCTTTCAGAGAGACATTTTCCATCTCTTGGCTGTGTCCAGTCACATAAACATCCCCTCAGTGTGATTCCCACGTGCCCTGGGACTGCACAGAGAATGTGTGGCTGCAGGGCTGCAGGAAAAGCAGATCAAAAGGTGACCCTGTGACACCCTAAACAGGGTGGCCCTCGGGGAGCAGGTGACCTCCAGAGGCCCCTGGAGCCCCAGCTGCCCTGTGACTCTGTGGAAGAAAGGGCACGAGAAGTTCAGGATAAATTTATCCATGACTTTGGAACGTGAGGCCCAAGGACAGCCCCCAGCTCCCTGCAGAGCCTGGGCACTGGAACTGCTGCAGGGTGGGCAGACAGACTAGGGAGGGGGGCTGCCTGCCCATTCCCTATTCCCTCTCTCCCAGGAGTTCTCCCCTGGCCCCTCTCAGACACCACTGGACCCCAATCCAGCTGAGCATCACCTTTCCTACAATTACATCTCTCTCCCAGCTTCTTTTCCAAGCTCCATGAGTCCCTCCTTGCCAAGGCTCCTGATGGATATTGGTTTGGACCCAAATTTGCCACCAGGAAGAGTCATGTGACTTACAAGTAGAGAGGAATATCTACTCACACTGTGCTTTTAGCATGTAAGAAACCACTACCTGGTGTTTTAAATGAGCTCCTGACAGCAGCAGTGCAGGTTCCAGACTATTAGAAGCACATCAGAGGAAGGCATTACAGGATGGCCACAAGCCATGGCCATAATCAACCCAGGCTTGATTTATTAAACTCTGTAGCAACCCATATAAATCGATTAGCCATTTATTAAAATGGCTGTTAATCATGGATTATCCCTTTGCACAAATTTAGAAAACTACCTGGGTTACGACCAACCTAAAAGGCAGAGGGGGAGAAGCCCAGGGTTAAAACTTTGGGGGAGAGCACCAGGCTCCCTTCCAGGCTCCACCATCTGGGGTTTCCCTCCTCCTGCCCTCATTCAGGCCATGGAGTGAGCATGAAGTGAGTGTGGAGAATGACACAACGGTGCCAGCTCTGCCCACGGGGTCCCAGCAGTGTCCCCGTGTGGCAGAGGGACACCCCACAGCGTGGTCAGCACTCCTGGTCAGCCTAGGGGCTGCTGTGAGTGGCAGCTCTGCAAGGATCCAAATGACCCCCAGGCATTAAGCCACCCTCAGAGCTGCTGATGTTCAGAACCCAGGAGCAGGGGGTCCTCTTTAATGTTCAAATACATATTTTTAAAAGGTCAGTGTGACAGCATTATAGGGGACCTGGGGATGCTCCACTCCCACCTCAGCTCTGCCCTATCTGTCACCAACACGTGCTGGTGTCAGCTTTTCCACCCCCAGCACATCCCAGAGCTCCAGCCTGCTCCGATCTTCCCTCTCCCACATCCCCCGTGAATCCACAACCACCAAATGTGATAGGAAGGAATTACTGTTGCAGTAAAACTGGTTCATTACACCCCTCTGGCCAGAGGCTTTAATGAGCACCGGGGCTGCCCAGCGCTGTGATGCTTCCTCTGGGGCAGCTGCACAGGGAATGAGTTCCGTGGTGTCTCTCATTCACTCCGGGCAGGGGAGCAGGCAGGTACGTCCTGCAGGGCACCAGGGGAGCAGTGCAGCCATTAAGGAACACCTTGAGCCTGCAGTGGTGCCTTGGGCATCCTGGAATGGAGCCCCAGAGTGGAGCTGCTGTGTGTGCAGGGGTTCAGGGCACCTGGAGACTCAGGCTAGTTTGGAATACAGACAGCTCCTGGGATGGTCTGATTCAACAGAAGTCAGCACCTGCAGAGAGAGGAGTTTTCCCATCCTAACTTATCACAGAATTATTGGATGGTTGGGTTGGGAGGGACCTTAAAGCCCATCCCATCCCACCCCTGCCATGGGCAGGGACACCTCCCACTGGCCCAGGCTGCTCCAAGCCCTGTACAACAAGGATGTTCAAGGATGTTATTCCCCATATTCCCCACGGTTTCACCCAGCTGCGTTATGGCAAACAGACCCCTGAGGAGCAAGGAAAGCTTTGAGGATCCTGCAGTTGCTGTGCTGGCATCGGTGCAATCCCAGCTGCTCTGGGCTGGCAGGACCAGGACAAGGGATGTTTTCAGGGGGGTTCTTTGCCAGGGTGAGCAGGGTGGAGCTGACACAGACCCACAGGGCTCCCAGTGACTTAATTAAAGTCACTCTGCAAACAAATCACCCATCACCCTGCAGGCAGGAATGGGGTGAACCTCGGGAAGAGCAGCCCTGCCATGCAGTGGGGCTTGTTTCATTGGAGATGCCATGGTTTCCAGCCTGAGATCTGAAGCATTCCCATGAAATCCCTTCTGGCACTGGATTTTATGGCAGTTTTCTCACCTCGGAGCTCTGGAGGCTTTGCCAGGAGAACAGGCAGAGATGCAGCATCATTTCCCACCCCCAGCTGCTCTGGGTCCAGCTGTGTAACCCCACTGTCCCCAGTGGTGCCCAGAGCTTTAACTGGGTGTGAGAGTGGGAGGCTGGAAGGGATTCATGCAGCTGGAAAGGATTCGTGCAGCTGGAAGGGATTGGTGCAGCTGGAAGGTGTTTGCCCATCATTTAGCTGAGAGCAGGAAAGAGGGTAAACAAAACACATCTCAGCCAATTTCAACCAGTTTATCCCAGTGGCCACATGATGCAAGGCTTGGCTGCTGTCAGTAGATCTGTCCATGCAGGGACTCTCTGCAGAATTAATCTGAATCAAGCAAAAGCTGAAATTTCCAGTGGATTTGCTAAACTGTACTAAGTCCCAGTGTGAGTTAGGCTAAATGAAATGAAGATGATGTTAATTTTAAGAAGGCTTCCATGCACATTTGAGGAACATGTAATCACCATGGATATCTCCCTAGGAGGAAAACCAGGGGAAGATGCTGGGCAGCTGGGGGGATGAGGGTGCCTGCTGCTCATTCCAAAATGTGGGAGAGGGATGTGGTTTTCCCACCCTGAAAGGCTGTGAAGGGGGCAGAAAGGACAGTGGCTGTGGACACTGGGCCATGCTGGGGTTCAGGGCTGCATTAAGGAGGGGTCTCTCTGGACCCTTCAAAGCTGAGCCCCCCGGGGCTCTCCCGAGCACAGCTCCATCGCAGCCTGTGAGGAACAGCAACACAGAGGATTTGCTGTAAGAACTCCCTTCCCCAGTCCTAATCCATGTCACTTTAAGTACAGCAGAGAACCAAATCTGACAGCTGGTTGGGTTTACCCCAGCACCAAAATCTCCACGTGAAATACTCTGGGGTTTTAAGCCCTGTTTATGCCCCAAAGTGAGAGCAGCATTAACTCCCTGAAGAGCAGCAAACAGTCTGACTGACACAAATGCACTTATGTGGGGAAGAGGAACAAACTGTGGCTTTATACCTCCAACTAAATCCACTCTTGCTTTTGTGCTGATACAAGTAATCAGCAGTTAATATGCAGTCCCATCAGCACACAGAGTAACAAAGCCCTGTTTCCCCAAGATCTGCATTTCATGCTTGATTGCAAGCTCCGATCAAATCCTTTCCTGCCATTCCAATGGGCTTTGCTAAATTCTCTCCCCTGGTGTGGAGTCTTTGATGACTGGTGAGGTAGAAGCCCACGCTCTGGCCTGTTGTTCAGACAAGAAATGCTGATTGGGAGCATTTATGGGCTTTCTCTCTTCTACCTGACCAGTGTTTTCACAGTGTGGATAAAACCTTAATTGTATGTGAGACTGCTTTCCTCCCCCATCAAATCTGCTTGAAACTGCCAATGGCTTCAAAAATTTTTAAGGTCAGAATAAACATGCAGGAACACTCACGCATTCATTCCATCATCACGTAAGCTTAATTTCCTTAGGCAAGCAGGCTAAAAATATCCCCCATGTCCAGAAGAGGTAATTACACCAGCATAAAACTCTGTAGGGTCGAGCTGGTTCTCACCGTGGTTTGAAGTGGTGCCCTGACACAGCACATCCCAGCCATCCTCTGCCCACCCCACACACCTCCCACAGCCACTGCAGCTCCCACCCAGGACGGGGAAAGTGCTGGATTGTGAATTCCCCTGGCATGGAGCAGAATCCCAGTTCCCCACGCCAGGGTGGGCAGGGATGGCTGAGGTGGCTGGGGAAGGTGTCCTCTTGGATCATGTCCTCACCACCCGGGACAAAACACTCCTGTCAGGCTTGGTTTGGGAAGCCAAGTGCTGTCACGGTGACAGAGAATTCCAGATCAGCCCTGCAAAGCCTCCTGCCAAAGCTGGCAGTCCCCAGCGGGCCCGGGGGATTTCCCAAGGCACAGAGCAAACCCTGCAGTGACTCGTGGGCAGCTGGAGCTGGGCCGGCCCCGTGCCCCAGCCCTCCTGCTGCCCTCACACCTCACAGGGCAGGGGCTCTCTGTCCAACCATGACAATCCCCAGCAAGGCTCCAGATCCAGCTGGCCTCTCTTTTCTGGGAGAGAAAACTCCTGCAGCAGCTACACCTACACTCATGACTGCCTAAAAATACATTGGATGACCACAAGCACAGTCTAAGTGTCCCCAATAATTCATACAGAAACAAGGAGTTATAATTATTGCTAAAATTGTTTGTAACCAAAATAAGACCTCTCACTTCTGATTTTGGAGTGTTCAGGCTCCCCTGTGCCTTTTGCCAGGCAATCAGGGGCAACAAGGGGAGGCAACAAGGAGAGTGACACCTTCATTTCACACAGCTCAGCTCCAGAAAGAAGATTTGGCTTTGCCCAGTGACCTCAGAGAAGTATCTGGAGCCCATCTGCTGTTGAACAGAGTCAGTGCTTTCCCTGCAGAGCTTTGTGTGGATGATCTCTCAGGACCAAGTCCTTGCCAGGCACAAGTGACCCTTTTCTAGGTCCTGGAGTGGTAAATTCTCCAGCAGGGGCCAAATCACATTTCCCATTTGAAGCTCTCCACACAAGTAACTGGGTTGGCTGTTTGATGCCATTTCTTCTTAGACAGTCCAACAAAGAGTAATTTACCCTTGAGGAGGAACCACTGTCCCTTAGCATCTCTTTCCTGGGCATTACCATTTGAACACCTCAGCTGAAGAAGGAACTTTTCCAGTTGCCTGGAGAAACAGCTTTGGGAGTATTTTCTTGTAGCAGGGCACTTTCACCATTCAAATAAAGCAGATCATTAAAAAAAATAAACACAGATCTGCCACACAGCCGAGGCTGAAATTAAAATTGGGCAGGTTGATCATAACCTGTCCCAGCCACAAGCCAATGGAATTCCATCAGCAGGGCACGGAGAGACCTGCACCTCCCCAAGAGGAGTTCCCAGGCCTTCCATCCAAGCTCCAAGCTTTGATCAGCTGCTGCTGAGTTTGCTAAGCCCCACCAGCACAGGCAGGCTCATTTCCATCAGCAGAGCTGCTGGAGCTGCCCGGGAAGGTCAGCACAGCAGAGGGGCTGGGCCAGGCTGGACACGCTGCTCTGGAGCAGCTCAGCTTTGAGCCTCAGCTTTATCCACCCTTTGCATTTCCTGAGCTCTGCAAGTTCAGTGCCTTGGGGGAACCTGGGCCATGGCTGAAAACCCACGCTGAAGAAAAAGCTTCCTTAAGCCTCACAGGGAACTCTTTAAGGAAGATAAAGCTTCAACTCTGATCTATTCCTAGGGAATTTCCATAAATCATGTTCTTTCTCAATCTGTTCCTCTAAGAATGAAGGCTAGAAGGGGTCCTCTGGTTTCATCTTTTGCCTGGCAAGGGTTTTTTTGCAAATTAGCTTTTCGATAGCTGGATCAGTTTATGTAAATTCATTTTAATGCAAAAGAGGATCCTTGGATTTGTGTGTGCAGTGTGGACAGCAAGTTAAATTCTGAAAAAGCTGGAAGCTGGATCCATCTCAAGGCACCTCAGACCAGGCAAGCCCTGCACACTCCAGATCCTCTTTAGTCAGGTGACTCTTTTCATCCCAAAGTGAATCGAATCCCAGTCGTGTCATGGCCACCACATCTCACAGCAGTGACCTCCACAAGAGAACTCAGAAGCCAAAACTCCTCCTCCTGCCAGTCAGGAGCGGCTCTGCAGCACCAAGTCCCTCTGTTTGTGGTCTCCTGGAAGCACTGTGGACCCAGCATGGTTCCCTTGCTCCTCTCCCAGCATCCCTCACATCCTCCACTCAATGTTTGGGAGCAATAATTTATGTGCAGAATGAAAGAACTGATTAGATTGTCTCTTGCTTTCTGAAGGGGAGCAGAAACCCCAGCAAATGCCATTCCAGAAAGCATGGGGTCAGCTCGGATTAAACTCCCTTCCTATTTATCTTCGGTCTTTAGCATTAAATTTACCATACATATGAGAAACAAATTTTAATTTTCCACAGCATTGGGCAGTATCTTCTCCTTAAAGCCTGGCAGAACATTCATTAGCATCCTGTCCCTCCAGTTCAGTGTGACTGTCTCCTCATTTGCACATAAATGTGAACTTGGCTGCCGGGACAAACTCGTCTGAGTGACACCAAAGTTCTGTATCAACACTCAGCTCACAGCTCCCCACACACGAACCTCCACCCACAGTCCTGTGCCTGCCCTCCACTCTGCTGCTCTGAAATCATTCCCAAAAGCTCGGGGAAGAAGGTGCTGCTGGAAACACCAGTAATGGAGAGATAGAAGTGAATGCTGGACTTCCTGCCTGATTAAAGCAGATTTTCCACCTTAAAGTCAGGCTTTAGAGCTAAGCCCATGTCATGAAAAGGTATTTCCAGAGGGCAATTCATCCCTCTGGGCAGCTGCTGGGAGCAGGACGGGCAGCCAGAGGTGAGGGATCTGTGAGGAGCCAACAGTGCTCGACAGCCTGCTCAGAGGCTCCTCTCCTGCAGTCAGTGCTCCCAACCCACCCAGAGGCCCCTCTCCTGCAGTCAGACCCCAAAAATCCCGGGAACAAACCCAAGTCTCATTGCCGTGGATGTCAGAGGAATTCATCTCACCCAGCTTCAGGTGTTTGTAGGGCAGAGGACAGCCTTACCCCCACAGCCAGTGGGCACACAAGACATTCCCAGGCTGTGATTCCTGAGGGCTGAGGGCTGCTTTGGGGATGATCCACACCTTGAGTTCTGCTTCCTCTCCAAGCAGAGGACTCTCACCTCCTGTGGGACAGTGACACAAGATGAATTTCATGCCCATCCCTCCACAAACTACTGCATTTTTAATAAATAAATATTGCCCCGTGTATCCTGCAGCTGGAGGAGGGGATTTTAGCCTAGAGAGGCACTTCCCATCTGCACCAGGGAGATAATGGCACATCCCTGTCCCCAGGCTCCACCAGGACAGGACCCCCCCCGGGGGGACAGAGGGATCAAATAACTCTCAGGGAACTATCTCAGAGAGATAAGGGGCTACAAAGCACTGATGGCATTTCAGCTGCAGATCCCTGGCCCTGTGGGCAGAGCCAACTGTGTGAGGTGAGAGCTGCCTCAGATCAGGGAACCCTGGGCCTGAGCCCCTCCGCAGCCATTTGTTCCTCTGCTGTGATGTCACCACAGGTAACAACCCACAGCATGAGGGGACAGCTGTGACAGCAGGGGGGCTGTCCCAAGAGGCTGGAACAGCCTGACATTTGCAATGTATTGACCCTCTCAACAGCATCCAAATGTCCCTGCTACTGACCCCAGCAAGGCAAACAGGAAAACAGCAGCAGTTTCTTACCTGCAGCTGCCAGGCTGCCAAGTCTTTCCCAGTGGATCACAACAATCTCCACCAGCAGGGACCTGCCTGGGCAGGATAAGGCTCCGTGTCAGCAGCTCTGATCCTAATTTCACTCCCAAGCCTCCTGTACATGAGTAAAGAGTGAAATGAGGTCTCGCTATTGGGATTCTTCCCTTGTAGATACAGGCAGGAACACAGAGGGATTATTACAGGGCTCCGATGGTGCTGCAGATACGGGGAGAGAAAAGCCTGGGAGGAGATGGGAGATAGGAGACAGATGAGATAACAGCCCTGTGCAGAGCTGAGGGATAGAGAGGGAGTGTGGTCGCCTTTTCTACCTCACTGTTTTAAATATTGATCTGGAAGCGTTCTTGGATCCGTATCAGTGAGCTCTGATTTACACTCCCGACTCTGGCTGCCTGTGTTCTTTTCCCAGTGGAAAATCAAAGGCCTTGTACCTACAAATGCCCATTTTCCACTTGGCCAGAGCTGTGCTGAGGGTGAGCACAGATGTGCCAGGGCACCGCGGTGGGGGTCAGGCGCAGAGCACCACTGAGACCCTGAAAGGAACTTTTTCTTACATTTTCTTCACCCACTGTCCTTTGATGTGTCCCTGGTTCAATCCCAGCAATGCTGTTTAACGTCTCTGCTGTGCCATCTCTGCAGGCCTCTTTGACCTTGAGGAATTTCTCCTGATGTCCAAGGCAGGTTTAATGACTGCAGAAAGCAGCACAGCGTGGCACTCCAGGCACGAGGTGCCCTGTCTAGGGGGCTGCCAGGGAGAAGGAAAATCACACATGGCAAAGACAGGTCACGAGTCACCTGTGCTGGAAATAAATGTGCCTGCTGCTCTCAGCACTGACTTCCCCTCACCATGCCCCGAGTGTTTCCCTGAACTGAAATGCTTTCATATCTGCAGGGAGGGGATGGGGAGAACAAAACTGTTCCCTGAAGATAAAGAGTGCAATCATGTATTTTATTTTCCACTTTCCACATCAATGATGAGAAGTTCTCCTCCGGGGACAGGCAGCAACATGCTCCACTCTACCCCTCCCCAGTCAGCAGCACAAAGCACCCCTGGACGTGGAGATGTGAAGCTCCAGGAAGATCAGAGCCAGGGCAGGAGGGGAAGCAGGGCCAAGGCAGAGCCCGAGGCCATGGACAGGAGTTACACCAAGGTCAGGCCTTGAAGTTGTGTCTACAAAAGCAAACAGAAGCAGAGCAGCTCTGTTAAGATCCCCAAAAGAAAAAGAAGAAAAAAAAAACCAAACACAGGGAAAAGGAGATGGCACAAAAATCCAGGCAGAAGCTGTCACACAAGAGAATGCTTCTTTTTAAGCCAAAGATAAATAATATATAAATAAGGCTTCCTGCTGCTTGCAGATACTAAAGTTGATCAGAAGCTCAAATACCTTAAGGAAATGAGCTTTGTTCACTTGATTTCTTCCTCTGACTGCTCCTTTTATCCCTATTTTCCCCTTTTACACCAGCTCTCAGTCTGCTGTGACATTGTGCCCTTCTGAACAAAAAGCTGACTGACTCAGCTGTTGCTCAGATTTCTCCTAAGCCACAGTTAAGGAGACAAAATCTTCAATTTGCCTTCAATTCTGGGATCACAAGAGGTCAGGGAGCAGGATGAGGGTGTGACAGGCTGCACCAAGATCCTTCAGGGACTCTGTCACCTCCAGGGACCAAGGACCTTCTCAACAGGGGAAGATCGATCCCCCTGGAGCTGCTCCAGGGCTGGAGCCCCTCTGGAGCCAGGCTGGGAGAGCTGGGGGTGCTCCCCTGGAGAGGAGAAGGCTCCAGGGGGAGCTCAGAGCCCCTGCCAGGGCCTCAAGGGGCTCCAGGAGAGCTGCAGAGGGACTGGGGACAAGGGCAAAACTCAAACCTGCCTCTGTTTTTCTGCAAGAGCCACTTTAGGCTTCACAGCCTCCCCTTGGTCTTCTTTTCCCCCCCAGCTGCTATTTTTCCATCAGGATGGGGCTCAAAGCTTGTGACACACCATGAACAGCCTAGTGCTAAGTGCCAGGAAATTCTGCAGCAAAAGCAGGCAATCACTCTGGGCAGCTTAATCTTTGACTGCTTAAATTAAGATCTTTTACAAGGGCTTTATTTTCAAGGAAAGAGTGATCAGCTTGTCCTGAAAATGAGATTCTTTTAAAGTGTTTCATCTGCATTACCCACGTTTGACAAGTTTGACGTGATGGAAGCCCTGGCGGAGAATGTACTTAGAGGGCTTGGTGTAAATTCCGGGCAGGGAATGGATCTGCACTCTCAGGGAATGGATCTGCATCCTCAGGGAATGGATCTGCACTCTCAGGGAATGGGTCTGCACCCTCAGGGAATGGATCTGCATCCTCAGGGAATGGATCTGCACTCTCAGGGAATGGGTCTGCACTCTCAGGGAATGGGTCTGAATCCTCAGGGAATGGGTCTGCATCCTCAGGGAATGGGTCTGCATCCTCAGGGAATGGGTCTGAATCCTCAGGGAATGGGTCTGCAGCCCACTCCGAGTCAATTCCTGCCAATGCCCCACCTCCCCCGCTTCGCACAAGCAAATAAATCCTGAATGTGTTGCTGTGTTCCCATCTCTGCGTTTTCCTTTGCAATTAAGTTCTGCTTTATTTCATGGCTGTGTCTGTGCCTTGGTGTAAAAGACATCATCCCAAAGCAGGAGTGAGGGATTCACCGACATCCCTGGGAGCCACCAACCAGCCCAGGAGCTGTCACACCAGTCAGACCAGTATGGCATCACCATTAACCCTGAAAGCAGTGGCTCCCCATTTCACCCAGGGCAGGGGAAATTTGATATCTTCGTGTTCAGTAAGGAAGTGACAAAAATAGTAATGGTGCCCTTGGTGAATGACAGTGATGGACATCCCCAAACAGCCCTCTGGGAGACACCAGCGAGGTGGGAAATGCAAGGAACGAGCATTTTACATATTCCAATTTGTTCTGCCTTTTTCCTCTGCTTAGGAAGGGAGGGAAAGCATCCTGTGTGTGCAATGGGAAAGAGAAATCAGGTGGCACGGGGGCCTTTCCCAGTGGGCACCACTGTGCTGGGTGGAGCTCCCATGTCCCGGCAGGGGTGGCAGTGCCTGTCACCAGGTATGAAACCAAAGGAATGAACAGTGCGGGTTCCACCATCTTTCACTTTCAGGTAGTTGGCTCCCATTTAAATAATGAGAATATTCATTTTTAGCTTGATTTGGGCTGGGCTTCCTTGTATTTAATTCTAGCACAGAGATGCAGGACCAGGGCTCAGAGTAACCTGGTCTAGAGGAAGTTCCCTGCCCGTGGCAGGCCTGGAATGAGATGGGATTTAAGGTCCCTTCAACCCAAAGCATTCCATGATTCTCTGACCTTCTTGGGCTAAGCTTAAGCACATGGACACTGATTCCTCAAGAGGAGAGCTGGGACTGCTCCTAAACAATCACAACCAGACCTCTCTCTAAACCCTGGATCCAAAACTTATGCGTGTCTTTTTTCTTTCTTCTCTTTTCTTGCTCTTTTCTCCTGAATTAAATAACAAGTTCAGACTGGTGGTAACATTCTTTACATCTGGATGGGGGCTAGAGCTCCTTTGTCACACAGCATTTGACACAAATCCTGGCACTCCAAACCTCAAAGTGTCCTCAGGAAAGACTGATCCAGGGGAGGAATGAAAAAGGACGGTGGAGAAGAGAGGTGGAGGTGGAGATAGAAGGGGGAGGAAGGAACAAGTCAAGAAGCCCAAATTTTGTGCTTCTCCCAGTCCCACCAGGTTCTCCCAGTCCCACCAGGTTCTCCCAGTCCCACCACATTCTCACAGTCCCACCATGTTCTCCCAGACCCACCAGGTTCTCCCAGTCCCATCAGGTTCTCCCAGACCCACCACATTCTCCCAGTCCCACCACGTTCTCCCAGTCCCATCAGGTTCTCCCAGTCCCATCAGGTTCTCCCATTCCCACCAGGTTCTCCCATTCCCATCACGTTCTCCCATTCCCACCACGTTCTCCCAGTCCCATCAGGTTCTCCCAGTCCCATCAGGTTCTCCCAGTCCCACCAGGTTCTCCCAGTCCCATCAGGTTCTCCCAGTCCCACCATGCAGCCAAGTTATTGCCCTGCTCCCAGCACTGGTGGGGCTTTCCCAACTCACTCCTGGCCTCCAGGAAGCCCACCCAGGTGCTGAGTGCCCAGCCCTGCCCCCAGGCAGGGTGAGGCCCTGAGGAGCCTTGCCCTGTGCAGAAGTGGAGAGTTGCAGTGGATTCCTTGGGGCCGCAGAGGATCACAGGAGTGCGGCGAGAGCCGAGCGCTGCCAGAGCCTGTTCCCCACAGACAGAGTGGGAACAGAGCCCGTCACTTCAGCCTGATGGACCAGCATCAGCTCTCCTCCATGAGGCACTTCATGGAAAGAACATTTATCCCACTTGGAGTGGCAGCCACACGTGGTGACAGCTCTTGGCACACAAACGTCGCTGTGCGTTCCCTCCTGGCTGGGCTGGGTTGGAGCTCCCAGCCCAGGAAGGCTGGGAATGCAGGGCAGGAAGGAACAAAGCAGGAAAACACAGAGCTGGGAGAGACAGTCAGGACTGGGCCACAAGGGCAGAGCCACCAAAGCAGCACGAGGGGGTTTGGGCCATGTCCTTGACTCCTGGTGTCTGTGTTTAAGCAAAAAAACAGCGATGGAGGGTGATCACCCTGGTGAGAATTTTAAATGCAGCTGTCAGAGATATCCACAAGCTCTGCTTTTCCATATAATTTTCTGAATTTGGCCCGTTGTCTTGCTGTGGGCTGTGCAGCACCTGTGGCTGACAATAGCAGCCTTCTCATGGCTCCTTTGGGATCTTGGGATGCAGCAGTGGGAATGTCCCATCCACCTGCAGTGCTGCTGGAGATGGCTGGAGCACAGCTCCATGTGAACTCACAGCAGCTGGAAAACATTCCCATCCAACACAGGCTGCCACTCAAAATAAATATCTTAAATATCTTATTTGCAAATACAAAGAACAGGAAGAAAAAACTCCCAGCTGGAGGGAAGCAGCTATTGGATAAGAGAAGATGTGTGTCCATTCAGACAATTCCTGCAGGGAAACAATTGTTTTAATGAAATAAATCAGAGATACCCAGAATGGGCTGAGTTGAAAGAGCTCTTTGCAGAGCCATAGAGCCTCCTCACAAACCCAGCAGGTTTTTTGCAAATCCCTTCCTACAGGAAACACTTCAAACCTCCAGCACCTTTCCCTTGTCAGCATCCTGCCCTGGGCTGGGGGCAAGGTCTGACACCAGCAGAAAATGTGGATCCCATTTCCTCAGTGTGCTGGAGAGGGGGCAGGGATGAGGGAATCATGCCTGGTAGCCTGAGGAGGAGCTGGTGGGAAGACAGCAGTTTTCACACAAAGCTGCAGGGGGTTCATTTGCCGCCTCTGAAATCCAGTGTGTAATTAACTGATCTTTGATAACATTTGCCTTGTCAGGATAGAACTCAGATTTTATCTTGTCTGACAGCAGCATTTATGGTGTTAATGCTGGGAAAGAAAGGGAGACGCTGTAATTGTGGAAACCCTGTTTAATTTGAGGATTGTGTTATCTTCTCACTGGGGCTGAGATTTCACTAATAGATTCTGACTCTGGCAAAATTATATGCTCAAATAGATGGGATTTTAACAGACAAGATCCCATTGATATTTCTGTGAAGATACAGTGGTTGCACTGAGTGTTTAGAGACGTGGTTTTGCTTTGGTTAATTGTGGGAGCGAAAGGGTTGGAGCAGAGCTGGATCATCCCAGGGTGGGAGCAGAGGGTCCTCAAAGTAGCAGGACACAGAACCCCTCCAGTAAAGTCTCCAAGGCACCACCTGTGACTTGGTCATCCCAGCCAAAGTCCCCACGCTGGTGTGAGCAGAGCAGGAAGGACGGGCCCTGGTGTGCTCCAGCCTGGCTCTGTAAACAAAGGTGTTTCCCTGGAAGGACAGATACCCACAGAATTTTCAATACCCTTCCCAGCTAATGGGCAATCCATTATTTCTATTTATGGCAAAATCATAAACTCCAGACTCCAGGAACCCATTGCATCTCCATCAAGATTATTGATTATCTTGCAGCTTGCTAACAACTGTTCCTGGGAGATCCCCTCCCTCCAGCCCAGCCTGATTCCAGCACAAATCCTGCAGAAACCCATCACCAGTGCATGTTGGGTGTGCCTGTGAATGTGAAGGGCTTTGGCAGACCCTGCTTGTACTTGAAAAAGATTTGCCTGGAAACCAAAGTGATGATAAAGCTGCCTCTGCCCGCTATCAGGCAGGAGCATGGAGCAGGTATCTGCTCCACAACACGGGAACACTCAGCTCCAACAGCATAATCCAGCCATGCTGGATTTACCCAACATTTTTATCTGCCTCGCTGCTTTTCCCCCCCTCCCTCTGTGTAAGATAAGAGCAACACTAAAAAAAAAAAAATCACAAATAGCCTTGTTAGTAGATATTGGAGGGGTTTTATCACTTTTACTTATTTATTTATAGCTGATTAATTCTTATCGGTGATGCCAGCTGTCAGCAAGACAAATGTGACACCCTATTAACACCTGATTCCCTGGGAACGCTGCACAGATGAGCGATGTTGTTTTGGTGAGGCACCCGCTAGGTTTGGCTCAGGGCCCTGAGGTCCCAGATATCTTCCTTCCCCAGGAGCATCCCAGAGCGGGGGTGCCGAGGGAGCGGCCCTGCCTCCCCTGCCCTCCCTCCCTCCCTACCTCCCTCCTCTGCCCTGCCTC